>JAZGUH010000947.1:0-278106 GCA_037893225.1 Hippasteria phrygiana
TGGGCGCCGCCATATTTTCTTTAACATGTTCAACTCCACTGGGGGCCTGTTTGTTTCACACAGATCCGGATCGTGATCAGTGATATGGAGCTTCGAAAGCTGATCCGAATCACGTTTTTAGGGATCCTGCTCGCGAGGTGGGTTCGCAAGATCCTAGATGGCGACGTGCGAGACGGACAGAGAAAAAGTGACGGTGTTTTTTCGTAGATTTGAAGCATTTAATGAGCTTTTTTGACAGTATTTAGTCATTATTCTTTTACAATGTATTTTTTTTATTAAGGCTATGTACGATTTATTTACTTTTCTGGAAATACTAGATAGTTTATCATAAAAATAACCCTACAAAATCTGAAGCAGACGACATTAAAATAATATTGTTGTTGTGTTGTACAAATTCTCCCAGCATGCAACATATCGTCACAGTTTTCACGAACAGACGAATTTTGCCTCTCCGCGCTAAACTAAAGTTACAAGAAAATCAGGTTTTAAGCTGCTCACTTTTTAAATTGAAGATATTACCTGCGTTCATACCACATGTTGATTCAGTGTTGACACTATGTTAAAGTTCAGTTCTCGATCTTTCACAAGTAATTGGCAGCTAAGCGATAAGTCAATTAATTACAGAGTTATTAATTGATTAATACATTTGTCTGTTCGTGAAAACTCAGAAGCGAGAAATGGCCTGTTTTGCCCCACAGAGTGTCAATTGTCTCTTCGTGAAAACCCAAAATCCATTTTCTGGCAATTTTGCCCTTCACAGCCCTATTGTATTAACACGGAGTTCCGAATTGGCTCTTCGTGAAAACCCAAAATCCATTTTCTGGCAATTTTGTCCTTTTCAGCCATAGCGTATATATGGCCGAGAAGGGCAAAATTGCCAGAAAATGGATTTTGGGTTTTCACGAAGAGCCAATTCAGAACTCCGTGTTAATACAATAGGGCTGTGAAGGGCAAAATTGCCAGAAAATGGATTTTAGGTTTTCACGAAGAGACGAATTTGAACTCCGTGTTAATACAGTATGGCTGTTAAGGGCAAAATTGCCAGAAAATGGATTTTGGGTTTTCACGAAGAGACAATTGACACTCTGTGGGGCAAAACGGGCCATTTCTCGCTTCTGAGTTTTCACGAACAGACAGAGTTATTAATCAATTAATAACTCTGTAATTAATTGACTTATCGCTTAGCTGCCAATTACTTGTGAAAGACCGAGAACTGAACTTTAACATAGTGTCAACACTGAATCAACATGTGGTATGAACGCAGGTACTATCTTCAATTTAAAAAGTGAGCAGCTTAAAACCTGATTTTCTTGTAACTTTAGTTTAGTGCGGAGAGGCAAAATTCGTCTGTTCGTGAAAACTGTGACGATATAGCGATCAGAGGGCGCCCTAAAGGGTTCGCGATCCTGTTTGTTTTCGTTCGGCTCTGGATCACCTCCCGATCTGTGTGAAACAAACAGGCCCCTGGTTTCCACTTCACTAAATACGGCGCTCATTGTAACCAACACAAAATCAGACACTGAGAAAGAGTGCCGCCTGGTGACGCTCAGGAGTAAGGTGGCAATGTGTTTTTCACTGGAAAATAAAGATTAAGAGTCCTAGAACAATTTTCTTTTCAAATTTATGAGAGTTGACGGAATTATTTTTTTATACTCCCCTCCCCTCAAACCACCCCTAAAATGGTGGTCCATCTCTGGGCCCAGGTCTACCCCCCGCCTCTATGCCAAATAGACCAACGTATTAGTTTTGTTTTTTTAACGGAATCCCCCGAGTTGGAAGCCACGGGTCACAAATGCTTGATTTCTACAAATAGTTCTACAATCAGTCCCATTTATAGGACACATGGACCTCTTATTCAAAATTGCCGGAGGGATCACAAAATATTAATGAGCTCGCGCGCTTTGATTTTCAGGGTTTTAGTGGCATGCACCGATTATATACGGCGCTCATATAGGTGCACCACACTAAATAAACTCCTATTGACTTTAGTGTAAAATCAACTAACTTCACAGTGAAAAAAAATCTTGATCCAGGACTACTGAAAATTATAGTTTGAATCTTAATCTGTCAAATTCTTGTCAATTTTTGGCAGGGTAGACGTTTGGAATGTTAGCTAATTGTCCCCAAAGAGTACCACCCCTAAAAATGTGGTTTTTCCCAAACCGGCTAGCTGCCATTTTGTATACTGTATCCCTCCACTTGCCGAGCCAAATAGGACCAATTTTAAAGCCAAAATTGATCAAGCCTTTACAAAAGTTGAAGCACAGAACCCCCAGGTTATGATAGCTGATCATAATTACACAATCTATCAATTGCATGACCCCCAAACATTTATTATTCCGTGTGCCTGGCGAATTACTTGATTATAAGTCTTAAAATGTTAATATATTGGCTTTATCGCACAATAAATTTCTCCTCCCTCCTTGTTGTGTGGACCCATCGAATAAAAACAAAGATCATCCTCGAATATAATTACTATATTTTTACTAATTCCCTCAACAAATTGCTTCTCAAATGATCCCACAACGATACTATCTTCATCTTACGAAATGATAAAATAACATGGTTGATTTAATTATTTAATTATATAATTTTTTCCCCTCCCTCCATACAATGTACTGTTAATGTTTTTCTTCCGGTTTACATGTTTGATTTATTACATCGTCACCGTGGTTGGCCGGTTTGGCAGTAGTATACAGCCAATAGGCCAGCCTCGGTGACGTTGTACATGCTTCACTGATTACTTTAAAGTTACGAATGTATTTCTTTATAATTCTTTTATGTTTGTATATACATGTATATATTGTTACTTCAAGGAAGTTTGCAATAAAGTTCTCCTTGGAAAAGTAAAGTATTTATTTCATTTGTTTATTTATTTATTTGTTTGTTTGTTTATTTATTTATTTATTTATTTAAGTTTAAAAAGACTCCACTACAAACATTCGAAAATTGATTTATAACATGAACATGAATTAAACTGCTCCAAACTGCTAACTTACTGGATTGACCTGCAATACCGAAATCACTGGCCTAACAATTATATATTGCAAGAATGCATAAAGAAAGACAACACTTAACGTAATGAAATCTTTGTCTGTGAATCTACACACATGCATGTACATGTACATTACTTTACATATGCAATAGATGGAATGTTTGCGTCGGGAAGAGATGTTTTCTCTCGGGCTCTCGGAAAGCACCGAGTATACACTATACAGTGCTTCATATATTACGTCCAGACAGGGCAAACGAGAAAACATCTCTGTTCCAATTTAGTGTGTACCTTGAAATGACCTCATTGCAACAAAGGAAGTGTTTACAAATTCAGGTTTCAAATCTGAATTCGTCAGACTTGAGTTCCACCAACGGAACCATTTTATGCTTGTTAGTAATTGCCGTCATCCTTTAAAATAGGTTTAGCGCACCCGCCTCCTTTTTGGAGTCCCCACTCATTTCTCAAAAAAAGAAGAGAGAAAAAGTGGAAGACATCTTTAAATATAAGTAAATAAAAAGGTGTTTTTTTTAAAGGTCCGACCTTAAACATGATTCTTCGAAGTAAAAAGTAGCAAGACATCACATGCCATAAAAGATATAAAACAATATTTAAAACAACAAGCAATTTAAAAACAAAAAAAATACACTTTCATTCATTCATTAATGACTCTGAAATGTCAAAAGTTCATACTCAAAGACAGTCTTCGATCTTCAGATAAATTAAGTATATGAATATCAAAAACTAAAAATATCATTATTTAAAGACAAAATTGAGCAAAAATCTCACTGACAGCTTAGCTGTATGTCATTAAAAAAGGTAAAAGACGCTGACAATATACCGGTACCGTCTATATAGCCCTAGTTCTAAATTACATAAAATGTCATATATTAAATACAAAATACGCATACCAAAATAGACCTACTTTGGATCCATATTAAGCAAAATTTCCCTGCTATATTATGTCAAATTTAAAAGGTTGACAATACCCTTTACTTACTCATAAATTTACAAATATCAGACATTAATCCATATTGAAAATTAATTAGAGCTGTTGACTGAATTGACCTATATAAAAAAATCAACAAAAAATAGCTGGACTAACGTTTTAAACTTTAAGCAAGTTCTTTCTCAAAGGCAAATGACAGTGGTACAAGAAACAAACATGTGGGAGACACACATTAATGTGTACCCCGCACATTAATCTACATTATGTAGATAATAAATACATCTTGCATTCTAATGCATGTCTCACATGCTTGTTAGGCAAAGTAAAACAAAAAAAAACATGTTTAGCATCCCCACCCGCATGCTTTTTGGTGGCTGCCTGGATTTTTTTTTTTTTACCAGTGGAAAATGAAGTGAAAAAACTTCTGAAAATGTCAACCGATCCACCTGAAAATAAAATACAAGCTTACCCAAACTATTAAAACCACTGTAAACATGTTCAATTCTGTTGTCCAACATGTCTCTTTCATTTTTGTGTCTTTGAATTGCTGAAAAACCTACGGTTGTCGGAAATGTATAAAAAGAATAGCGGCCATCTTGAAAATAAAAAATACAAAGCCCCATCCTCCTTCCTCTAAAAAAAACCCGGACACTAAACATGTTTTTTTTTTTACTTTGCCTTACGCAAGCAATGTCTGGCAAGCTGCGGAGCACCAGAGGGTTGTGCATGCTCGCATTTATGTCGTGTTCAGTACAAAAAGGGTGAGCCTTGGAAAAGTCTCCATCTTTATCCTTTTTAAGAGATGTTTGCTCTTTCAAAGACAATTTCTGAATTTCCTGGGATCCCCAAACAACCTCTGCCCTCTAACCCTAAAAAGCTCCAAGAAACAAATAACAGCTTAGTGTTGTAATATTTCTTAAGCTTGGGACTCTCCGGGTTTGTAATGAGTAAGCAGGGCAGACGGTGCCCCGTTTTGTTGATAGGTAGGGGGTGGGAGGTCCGACGGTTGAGGTCCATTTGTATTTCCGTACTGCGGAGGGTTGTGTGGGGCCACGACATTGGGGTTTGGCAGAGGGTTAGTTGGGACTGGCATCTGAAAGTTTTGGCCATATGGATTCTGATAACTGTATGTTGTATTTCCCTGCTGGATTGGGTATGGGTGCTGGGTCGGGTATGAGTGCTGGGTCGGGTATGGGGGCTGGGTCGGGTATGGGTGCTGGGTCGGGTATGGGTGCTGGGTCGGGTATGGGGGCTGGGTCGGGTATGGGGGCTGGGTCGGGTATGGGGGCTGGGTCGGGTATGGGGGCTGGGTCGGGTATGGGTGCTGGGTCGGGTATGGGTGCTGGGTCGGGTATGGGTGCTGGGTCGGGTATGGGTGCTGGGTCGGGTATGGGTGCTGGGTCGCGGGTATGGGTGCTGGGTCGGGTATGGGTGCTGGGTCGGGTATGGGTGCTGGGTCGGGTATGGGGGCTGGGTCGGGTATGGGTGCTGGGTCGGGTATGGGTGCTGGGTCGGGTATGGGTGCTGGGTCGGGTATGGGTGCTGGGTCGGGTATGGGTGCTGGGTCGGGTATGGGTGCTGGGTCGGGTATGGGTGCTGGGTAGGGTATGGGGACTGGGGGTTATGCTGCTGCCTTGTGGAACCATACTGCATGGATTGCTGGCCTTAATTGGGAGAAAATGCATACCACCGCAATTATTGATGTTTGAATACGCCTCGCAGCGCAGCCTTTGCTTTTCATTGGCTTCCTTAACTAGCCATGGCATACGAATCAAATCAATGAACCACCCAACAACAAACAGGCCCGCTGTGAAGAAGTACAACAGACCTATGGCTGGCCCGCTCAGGTAGAACCGATGGAATCCCAGCACTCCGAAAGGAATAGCAAAGATGTACGCGTCGTCAAGTTGGAGTGTCCAGGTGCGGTTTTCCTGCACCTCCTTGTTGTGGCGACTGACCAGACACGGCATCCGCACCAGGTCAGCCAGCCACCCAACCCCGGCCATGCCAGTCCGCCAGTGCACAGGTAAGTCAACCCCCGAGCCATCCGGCCGATGTAGAAGTGGTGCAGGCCGAGGAGTCCCAGTGGGAATGCCAGCTGATATACATCTCTCAAGGCGAATTCTTGCGTGATTTCCACCGCTTCGCCATTAGAGACCCTTTGGATCCTTTCATTGGTTTCCCGCACTAGGGATGGAATCCTAAAGATATCGATCAGCCAGCCGATGCCCAAGAGTCCTCCAGTGCAAAGGTAGATGAATCCAAAACCTGTGCGTCCCAAGTAAAAATGATGCCATCCTGTACAATTGTAAAGACAACAAAGGCTATAAGCAATCCATAAACCTCAAAAATCAAAGAAATCTGCATGCGTTTTACGATAAATCATTTACAATAAGCCAGTTCGGTATTTCAACTGCGCATGTGCACAATGACATTTTATCCCGAATGACCCACGTGACCTAACGCGCGCGTGTGAACGCAAAAGGTGGTCGCACAACGTGCACATGATATATTCAATCAGAATGGGCGTTCGCCTAACATCGTCGCGTGACATTACGTCAGCAATTTTTATCCCGAATAACCTTTGACCTTTGAGACACCGAACTGGCTTATTAATGGAATTGCCCTCCAAAGCACACTTCCGAATCCATTCAGTTTTTCCTCAATTAATTAATTTCATCCTTTTAAAGGATCTGGAACATGCATCATATGAAATAACTGATAAATTCAGGTAGAAACCTGTTCAATCGGACCTCTGCTTTTTTGCCCAACAAATACAGAGGTGCCAACAAATACAGAGGCACCCCCCAGCCCAAAAATCGAATAAATTGATTTCTGATTAAAAAAACAAACAAACAAACAAACCTAAGATGCCCATTGGAAACCACAAGAGGTAAGTATCAAACAGTGTCCTGTCCCGAAGGTCACCGAAGCGATAGTTGTACTGGCGTGGACGGCAGTAGCCATCAAGGATGACCTCTTCCTCTTCATCATTTGCCTTTCTCACCAGCCAAGGCAGACGGATTAGGTCGACGATCCATCCGATGCCAACGAGACCAAGGGAACACAGGTACAGCCACCCATAAAATAAACAATGTAAACACAGGATAGTTGACATAACATGCTTTTTTAAGAAGGTTTGCCCCAGTCTAGGCTCAAAACCACTCAAGGTGCGGAGCTACAAACTAATAAAAAGCATCTAAGATACAAGAGGGAGAAATGAAGATTCCTCTTAAAGCAGGTAAGATCCCAAGATGAAAGGAAACATGCACCAGATACAGAACGAGAAAAAAACTTCAAAAAAGGTACCGGCATAGATTGTTATAACAAGGAGAAAGCAGGTCGTGTCACGAGACCTGGTGATGACTGTAAAATGTCAATCCCAAGCATGTATTAGTCCGGAGTCATAGTAAGAGCCAGAGTCCGAGTCGTAAGTTACAAATGTCAACACTTGGACGCATATTTGATATTGGAAATAAGCAGGCCATGCTTTCCCAGAATATTTGGCTCTGCATACCACTCTGATCCTGCAAGTGGCAGGAATAGAATTTCAAGTGTCATTTTTAAAATTCTATTTATATTGCCAAAATACAAAAACAAAATAAAAATAAAACTCCTACTTAAAGGAAATTTATTTATGATTGTCTAGAAATGAATACATTCCGGTCCGAGTGCAACCTAGACAAGTCGGATCGATCAAGTCCAAATCACTCCAATGACAGTGATTATAGTCCAATTCCAACTTCAAAGTCGCAGAAAATACAGTTCGAGTTAAACCATTAATTAAAACTCTTAGACTTAGATCACAGATTAATTCCTAGTCCGAATAAACCTTTTTGACATTCTCAAAGCATCATGGGAGCAGCATGAGCCCTTACTCAGGCATTAGAAGAGCAAGCACATTAGAACGGACGTGGTTGGTCACATGTTGGTCGTCATGGTTGCAAAAATCCTCTTATGGCTAATAATTAGCTGTTCTAATTCAAGAGATGTATTCATCAGTAACTGGTACCCTGACAGGATTCCCCAATTATTCCCGTATTGCCATTTAAAATTGATTTTCTGGTTATTATTTTCCTTATGTTCCATGCAAAGATATGTGAAAAGAGTATCTCCCAACTCATGACAGAAAATTAAGCCTAAAACTCGATTAATATTTGGACTGGTTCACAGTGCCATAGGTTTGTGTATAAATTACATGGTTTGTTTGGCCTCTATACCCACAATGCATTGAGAATGTCGAAAGGTTTTATTATATTCGATCTTCATCAAGTCCATGTCTAGTGTTCCTTCCTCCTTGCTCTAACCATGGAGGTGTTTTCTTCCTCCATGCTCTAGTCTAACCATGCTAAACTGCCATGTCTGCTTGAAATGTGACCCGAGTCCACTATCAAAATACCGTTTCGAGTAGAAGTGGTGCACTCCAAACAATCCGAACAAAATACAGTAGATGTACGCTTCCAAAAGGCTTTTACGTTGGACTGAAAGTCGTTGCAGGCTTGAAACTCCCTGAACGTGCACCAGCTGCGGTGTCAAGATCGGGTTTTGTGCCGCGCTAGGCCTGTATAGCCAGTTTGGACAGACGATCGAGGCCGTATAGTTTTTCATTTTGGCGTAATCAAACTTGACACCACAAAGCAAATCGGCCCCTAGGAAATCTTCAGCAAGCTGTGCAACCATAGAGCAAGGTGGGCCAATACCGGTGTAGCGTGAAATTTAGTCACTTAATTGTTGAATTGCTGATGAGTTAATTGTTGAATTAAAACATTTCAATAAAACACATACGGACTGGCATAATTCGGTCACCACTGCACCATGCACGGTCTATGCCCCCTCGGGCCTGTGAGTGACCAGAAGAGGCCGCGGGTCCTGTTTCCCTTGGCCTTCGGCCCAGACCCTGTTCTAGTCACGTCACTCACAGTCCCTCGGGGGGCGCATAGACGTGTACTGTAGTGACCTCATTGCCAGTCCGGGTATTTACTATCGATGCTTGGACCCATAGATATCAACAATATTATTCTTCTGCTATCTATGCTTGGCATATAAATATCCGACCCCCATGAATATCCGACTCCTTTTTTCCTATTATTGGTTAAACCCCCCCACGTGACCGGCCACTCTCCCAATTATCGATATTATCGATCACTTAGGCATGTGCAATACTACCGTATTTCATACTGACGAACTTCACGCTGTTTTTAGTTTCCCTGGATTCAGTGTTTGAGTTGCTCTTCACTGTTCACATCATGTTTGTTCGGTACACCAATACCATATAGTGATTATGAAATACACATATCCATGAAAGTTGTAGTTGAGGGCGCTGTATGTAATGCAGTCAAAAAAATTGAGTACAGTGCCCGATCTGCTGTAGGCACTGGGTGCGTTCGAGTAGCTCACCCGGGAAGACTCGGCCGGGGTTATATAAGCCCCGTGCCGTTCGATTAGGTCTGACGTCATACCCAACACAGACCTAGTCTTGGTTCAAGACGACAGTGATCGATAATGGATTGTGTAGCGTCGCGTTTATTCGTTCCGTGCAGTGCGCCCTCTGGCGGTACGATTAGACCAACTCATGGGCTCGCACTATCGTCTTGGGAATCCTGCATCAGCGGTTTAAAGGGACACATTGCCTTCAAATGTCATGAAATTTTACTGTTTGGAAATGTTCCTTATCTTTTATAAGAGTTGTTCATGCAAAAAAACACGTATAATGTGTTGTAATTAGTGATTAGTGATTACGAAACAAAAAAATTGGCCGCTTACCCCTGACATCTGACCCGCGATACATAGACGTATTTCCAGTACTAAATACCACCGTCTAAATAATGCGGAAAATACGCTGTAAGAGTCTTTAGGCTGGCGCCGCAGCCAGTGGCCTTGTGAACCTATCAGATGATCGCCAGGTACAATTCTCTACCTCTCGACATATATCGCCAGTGCTGCGCGCCGTGCCACAGTACATCAAAATGGATCAACAGAACGTACTTCAACCAGATGCGACTGGAAATACGACTGGTGAACACAGTCCGCCATTTTGTGGAGTCAAAAATTTGGTTCTACAAAATGGCGGACTGCTATTTGTCACGAAATTAAACAAAAACCACGCAATTTGAAGGGATAGTTATGTGAATCTTTATATTCTACTTTAAAAAAAGCTTCCCAACCATATCCATTTCAGTTTTATAGCCCAAATCGCAAAATCCAAAGCAATGTGTACCTTTAAGTTATTTTTTATTTCTCCCTAGGCTTTCCTAGGGAGCCAATCAGCGATTCCAAAACGAACATGCATATGAATTATGTGATGACCTGAATATATTAACGGGTCGGGATCTAGGGCTAAAATGTAAACATGCATGGCCCGGCGAGCCATACTGTCACGTCACCGAGCGCGAGCAAGCGATATGCGATTATCGCACAACAACTGTGACTGGGAACTACGACCGTTTCGTGTGTTTATCTATGTAGGAAGGGTTTGTGTTTTTCATGGTGTGTTTACCGACTGGGTTCGGTAAACACTAAATCTTTGAACCTGTGCCTCTCTGTTTTTAATTCAATAACAACTTCGCCTCCAATTTCCAAATCACTTGTCGCAGCCTAGAAGTATCATACATGACAAAACCTCTCAAGTTGGCTTTGGATAAAGCCTGACCGACGAGGTGCTGAAGAAGGATGCTCAGGGCCAGTATTATTTCGTTTGTTTTTAGCAAGCCCCCGAGGCCCTTTTTAGCAGCCGATCGAGGACGGGAATTCTTGCAGTCCGGGAGCATTGTCTCAGTACAATCGGGGTACTCGTGGCGAATCTTACATCCAGTTAGAGAGGTTGCGGCAAAAACGTAGGAAAGAGTGGTTGGGGCAAATATGAATGGAAATAGGGATATTTAAAACCATCATAAACCATATATTGAACTTAATTTCAGAGTACGAATTTCACTTTGAAAAATGCGTCCGTGATTCTCGACAGTGCTTTTGAGTATTACTTGTGACATGAATCACACATGCGATGCAGAAGTATAATCCCCAACGATATCCCCAATAAAACCATCAGTGTCACGTTTATTTAACAGGGAAATGTGTTTTGCATGTTTATATTTTCCTTCCAAATATCTTAGTATAAAACTACTCGGCTACGCGTATACATACGATCTTAAATTTCTTCCCACAAACCTATCGCCGCGTATGATGTCATGGGGTCGCCGACTGCTTGACGCGCCATGTTGTTCGAAGGATATGAATATTAACACAAACAAACTTATTTGCATATTACAGCCGCGCCAAAATTGCAGGATTCCCAAGACGATAGTGCGAGCCCATGAGTTATTCTAATCGTACCGTCAGAGGGCGCACTGCATGGAACGAATGGCGACGCTACACGACCACTATCGATCACTGTCGTCTTGGACCAAGACTATAAACACAGACCCATACCATGCCTCGCGGAGCAGAGTCACTGGTGGAATTACGTCACACGCATGCGTAGTTAAGTCTGACTACCTACAGGTTCTACTGGAGCGGGGAATTAAATGAGGATCGGCTTTGTTGATGATGACTTTACAAATCCCCCCCCCCCCCTCACCCCCCCCCCCCCCCCCCCCCACCCCAGATAAGTTCGGACTATAGCTGCAGCTACTTCTTGGAATGATCCATCAAAGAATCCACTGATTATTCTTCTAACGTAGCCAGCACATACCGGGACTGTCATCTTGCAGAAATAGTGGCTAAAACTGACTCCCTCGAAGCGTATTCCACTTAAAAAAAAAATAAAATTTAAAGAGGAACTAAAACGGCAATTTTTTTTTTGACTTTTTGGACTTTTCCGACAGTTTAAATACTCTTTTAACTGATGGAGATTAGTTTGCAGACGAGAGAAATTTTTTTATTAAAAAAAAAGGGTTGTTATTCTGAACCATTTATCCTGTTTCGCGAAAGCTCATTATGTATGTTAAATGTATGTACGTGACCCCGTGACGTACACGTGTAGAGTCGGTTGATGCTACAGCCAAACACTATGCATGTACGTACGTGGAGTTGATGCTGCTGAAGAGTTTTTGTCGACCTAACTCCTCCGTTTTCCCGTCTATTTTGTCTAATTTTGATATTATTTCAGTATGAGCATGGATCTGAGATAATCATTATGCCTCGATCGTGTGTAGTTGGGGGTTGCACGAGGAACAGCGACAAAAACTCTGACCCAACCTTACTGCGATTCCCAGTGCTGAATGGAGCTCAAAGGCGACAGTGGGTCCGCTTTGTAGACAATACAATATCTGATTTTGGGCTGTCGAAATGGTCGAAAATATGTGCAGAACATTTCGCCAAAGACTGTATAGATGATAGTGTTAGTATGAAAACTCAGCTGGGTTTGAATGCACAATTCCGTTTGAAGGATGGAGCCATTCCAACTCTAAAAGCACCGAGCATTCCAATCGTGTCCCGGACTCACGCGCACCACCAGCGCGACGACGTTAACTGCGGTTGCCGTCTCGAGCAGCCAGAGAGCCCCGGTCGTACCGTCTGTCCACGCTCGCTTGACTCAACATGCATTGTACACGCACGGTACCGCATGTATACCCTGCCGGATATGGGGCAGCTTTTTTCACTCCTACACTTCCTACAGTCCTACACCATTGAAATGTGCACAAAGTAAAAAGCAAAGACGGATACAGTGAACCAGTTTTGTGTAGGACTGTAGGAAGTTGAGGCCCTGCAGATGATGCATTGTGAAAAAAGCTGCCCCATATCGTGCTGCATATGATGACCGCATGCGCTGCATGCGATTGAGTCTGGTACCTTATAACATAAATTGTGTGTATAGTTCTGAGAAGGTGCGGGTCCTTATGAGGGCTGCATAATCAAAGTCGCCAGACTAGAGTATAGCATCAGCTCACACACAACTCACCGCGCAGGTCCCAATAAAAGCCGACTGCAAACAAAGGAAAGTATGACTTATAACTAGCTTTTCAGCAAGAACAAGCCTACAACCCAATTCTTAATGTGTCTCACAAAGATGTCAACACTTTAAAATATGTTTATCGTAGTGTTACTCCTGAATCATGAGCAAAAAGCACAGCAAGTAATACTAGCCTTAGACAAAAAAATACGTACAGACTCCACGTAAAACATTGTCGTATAATATAGTGACGTCATATGTTTCTACACGTGTACGTCAATACTCGCGCGATACGGCACGCAGTTGACCTCGGCCTTTTCTGAATCGAGTCAAAGTGGCTCAGAAAGAAAAGGCTCAAAAACATTTTTTTTGATTTTTCAGAATCATGAAACTTGTTCCATTAGTTTTGGGGAGGCATAAACTATCAGATAAGTCAAAAATGTCAAACAATTTTTTGGCGTTTTAGTTCCTCTTTAAATTACGCTTTGGGTGGGTCAGTCACACATCCACACGGCTGGCATACCCACCAACCTAATCGTAAATATACAAAAACAATTTCTGCAAGACCAGTCACTTACGTAAAAACCGATCATGAGACTTTGCTCAACAGAATCTTTCTTCCTCCAACCTTTCCCACAAATAGAAAATAATGGAAAGAGAGTAATGATTTTGTTGATGCCTTTAACAACCCCCAACCTCCCTCTCCCCTAAACGAATTTTGACTCACTGCGGCCTTTTCCTGAAATGATAAAACAAAATAAGATAAACTGATCATTTTGCCTGCACATACCGGTTCTTTCTTTCTTGCTATTTTCAAAATCTAAAAAGCACTTCATCTTGTAAAGAACAAAAAGTTCAACCAAAATGAACAATCGGTTAACCAAGGCCGTGAAACAAAAGTTCCATCACATTGACTCAAAATCGTAACATATAGTCTGCATGTATGATTACGCCCCCTCCCAATACAAACAAAACAAAAACCATCAGACTACTACGTGCCCAGAATACATCGCTCACAGAGAGCCTAATTTGCCTGCGTGTCCAAAAATCATGGACAAATTAAAGGAACCATGCTCCTCAAATTGACCGGATCACATTTTATTTCATAAATAAATTCATTTATATGTATTAAATGTAAATTAAAAGCCAAATTGGTTTAAGCGAAGTTTTAGTGTGATTATTTGCCGCTCAAAAATTGACCCCCCCTTTTTGAAATTTGTTGAGACTCAAATTGAGGGCGCTGTTCGTGACGTCGACCGAGGCACCGAAATTCATGGATCGTCTCGATAGTCTGGACCCGGCCCGTATATACACACACTAGGTCTACACGTGCAATTTCGTAAGTTGCAACAACAACTAACATCGAACTTACCCTGATTTTCTCCCTTTTAGCGAAGGCTCCTCGGGGAACGGGCCGTTTAACTGCTTTCGCCTTTATCTTACTCACATCTTGGAACTTTGTTGGGATGGCAGTGGACTTGAGCATATTTTTAATGGTCATCCCAAAGGATTTGAAAATACCAGTATCGAAACACGACGGCTCAAAGTGGTCGCTACATAACGCTGAAAAGCTGCTGGGCCGGACCTACCTCTTTGCTCTTGTCACCTTCACTTTCGCCGTCCGAATTCTCCGATATTTCGCTTCAGTTGGAAATACATGAAGGCTTACTTCACCCGTCGTTGTTTTGCTGCACCCAGCAGCCACACACCTTGTCGGCATGGCCGAAAAACCACTATATTTTGCTTAAGATTTTGGACGAAGAGTTTTTGCCGTACAATGTACACACACTGCATACCCGTGATGAATGGGTAATGTATCTCGATCTACGTCACACACTTATGTTAATGAGGGTCCCACTCAGGGGGCGGAGTAGCTTGGACAAACATTTTCAAAAATTGTTTTCTCATATTTAATCTGGGAAATAATTGTCTCTGGACACAAAATATCATTGTCAAGATAATACTTTATTGTTTTAAGCAGGAATAATGCAATATAAATCCTATATCATGTTTCCTTTAAATGATCCCATACCAGGGTGAGAGAGCAGCTGTGGTGTCGGTGAGGGCGCTGCTCGACACCATGGGAACGAGGTTGGGGTACCCCTCGCCCCCATATCGTGCTGGGTATAGCCCAGAATACATCGCTCACAGGGAGCCTAATTTGCATGAGTATCAAAAAAATCTTGGATATTTTAATGATCCCATACTTATGGCAAGCCAAAGCGGAATTAATTCAAAACACCGTTTTTCTTGCAAGAACAAAAAAATCATTCAAGATAAACGCAAAATTATCCTGCAAGACCAAAATTATCCTGCAAGATCAAAATTATCATGCAAGATCAAAATTTTCATGCAAGATCAAAATTTTCATGCAAGATCAAAATGTTCATGCAAGATCAAAATTTTCATGCAAGATCAAAATTTTCATGCAAGATCAAAATTTTCATGCAAGACCAAAATTTTCATGCAAGATCAAAATTTTCATGCAAGATCAAAATTTCCAAATGGCAATGCAAGACCAAAATTATCATGCAAGAACAAAATTATCACGCAAGACCAAAATTATCATGCAAGACCTAAATTTCTATGCAAGACCTAAATTTCAATGCAAGACCAAATTTATCGTGCAAGACCAAAATGTTCGTGCAAGACTAACAAAAATCGGGCAAGACCAACATTTTCGTGCAAGATGCACGTGACTATCACGTGATTAGGCCGGCCGTGGGTCGAGGCGCAAAAAGAACCCCTTCGTTATTTACCTAAGTAGGATAATTTCTTTTTGGTTCGTTCAATAGAAATAAATATCAGAGATAGGAATAGGTTTTTTTATGAATCTTGTTTGTTAATGAGCACTACACGCTGAATAATTAGAAAAATATATATTTCTTTTAACGGAAAGAGGCTGAAAAGTTACTAGTCTGGTGCAGTTCATCGTGTGTATATGACGTCTGGGAGCCATACAATAGCCACAGGCAGCTACCGGGCGAATCGTGGGCCCTATATTGCGAATCGCTAGTATAGCTTCTGCATCTCAGGTGAGCAAGCAAAATGAAAATTGAAAGCGGGGTTATTTCCTCGAATTCCGTATATTTAGATTGATGCGGTAATACATGTTTTTGTTGATGTCCCAAACTGCACAACTTGCACAACTTGACATGTTCCAGTAAATTGTTTCCACTTTCCATTGAATTTGCCTGACAAGTTTAACATTTCCCAATAAATTTCGTTAATGGGCCTTAATCAGGACATCCTAAAGATATTACTAATTAGCACTAAGCAGACTATATCAACATCTGAGGGAAGGATCCGACCATCCTGAATATTCCCTTTACATGTATTTTACTATTGTTTTCCCTTTTTTCAGCACGAGGGTCGAGGGAAGGGTCTACCACCAGTCACTGAAGGAAAGGGTCTTCAAATTTCCAAGGGCCCGTACGTAGAAACTCCCACCAGCATGATCAAGGCAGAAGAAACTGGATTTTTATCTGATGTAGGAAAATAATCTTTTGTGCTCGCCTTTTTGGACTTCACTGAGGACTGGATCGACTGGGCACTCCATTCATTTATCAAGGAAGAAAGGCAACTTGATTTTACTGTGATCTTATTTTTTCAGTCAAGGCAATTATTTTGGCTTTCTATGTTGCATGTTGTACTTATGCCTTGTTGAATTTCACTGATGAGGCGGCACTGATGAAGCTACTTGGATTTTGAGCAGACATTGCAGCTAAAGTCATTTTCTTCCGAGAAAGTGTCTTTCATTACTTTAAGCCCTAGTCCCACTAGGAGTTACATGTACGACAACTTACGACAAGCTGCGGCAGGAAATCGCAGGCAATCTTAGAAAAGTCGTGCCACAAGTCTTCAGTGGTCTTGGATATTCGCACGACCGAAATCAGTCGCAGACAGGTTTATAAACTGTTTAAAAACCTGGCTGCGACTGAATTAGTTTCATCTTGTCGCAGCCTAGTCATTTGTCGTGCGATGGTCGTGGGACAAGTCTTGGGTGGTCCTTCATTGTCGTGGCTGATCGTAGGATTCTCCTGTCGTACAACAGTCGCACGACTTTCCACGACTACTAGCACGACTTGTCGTGCACTTAGACCTGATTGCACGACTAGATGCACGACTAAACAAGACTAGTCGTGCGACTCCACGACAAGTCGTACGAATAGTCGTACGAATAGTCGTACGATTGGTCGTAGCCAGTCGTGTGACAGGACCTTACCACTTGTACGTACTACGTAGTCTTGGGTAGTCGTGCGACAGTCGTGCGATTAATGCTGCTATCAGTCGGAAACAAGTCTTCTACAGGTCGCACGACTGGTCTTACAATGTAACTGCTAGGCTCAAATCGCAGGAAATATTCACGACTACCCATGACCGGCCTTGTCGCACGACTGAACTGGTTGCGGGAAATCGCAGGTCCTAGTGGGACTGGGGCTTAACGCGACCAGATGCAAGTACTACCAAGGGATCGCTTTCTTAATGTGCCATCCGATGGACCATCAACCATTACATAATATAGAGCCTCTCATTCTTCAGTCTTGTTCCTTTATGGACCTCAAAAAGCCTTGAATAATACAATGTGATATTCACGATGTTTTAAATATCGGTGACTGTTTTATAACTTAATACTGCCATTCTTTAGCTGGAACTGTAAGGTTTGAGAACAACAGTGGACTGTGGCAATCTATTTTCTACAAACTTTTGAATTAATATTGCAAGATAGTGGTCAATGCCCAATTTTTTTCAAATAGCTGTTGGAAGTGAAGTTCCGTGTAGAAACTGAAAGGAGTAAAACATTTAGCTAAATCCAATGGCTAAAAGCACTTTCCACTATCTAATTTATTGTTTCAGTTAGTATTACAATTAATAAGATAAAAATAAATAAATTTCTGACAAAAGTTTACAAATTTATGTAATAACATTTATTATTGTCCATTCCATGATGAGCAGCATGTGAAATTTGAGAAATACCATTTTTAAGATATATTCAATAAATGGATTGATTATATTTTTGTAGACATTGTTGAAAAGATCAAAATGATAAATATGTTAAGGAGAAACGACAATAAAGTGGACATTCTTTGATTGGAATGGGCGAGGACGCAAAGCATCCGAGCCCATTCCAATCAAAGAATGTCCATCTTTTGAGTCGTTTCTCTGACTTAAACTACGTCCCTTTCACCTGTCAAGATTTCAAGGGAACAAAATGTGTCCATTGTTACTAATGATTTGAGGTATGAGATGAATTAAGTCAATTAACTTAGCTGTACATTCTTAAAAAAGAATCGACACTTTTCTGAATAGAGTGACGTCACAAGAGTAGTTTCATACTCAATCTAACACCCTTGCAATACAGGCGTGATTTTACAAGGGGCGATTAGTCTGTCTGGCAACTCCCCCCCCCCAAAAAAAAAAAAAAAACGTTTTTGTTAAGGGGACTGAACAAATATTTCTGATGAATTGGTTTAAAAATGTAAATTTAAGAACAATTTGAACTACTTTGATCAGTTTCATGAGAATACTTCAAACTTAAGTTGTCTTTTTTAAATTGTCTATTTTGAAAACCTTAATTACTATTGTTACTAAATACCATTTCGCATTGCTTTTTGATTGAAACCATGGACATACAGTGATAATGAGGTAGAATGACAGGCAACATGCGTGTACATCTGTATATGTATAAACAATAAATAAATTGCAGGAATATTCTGATATGAAGCACTAGTGAGGTATTTGTTTTCCTTTAAAAAAATAAATTAAGACACTAGAAACACAGAAAGCATCTTTAAGCAGACATTTAAGATGAACATAAGGATTACTAGAACAGCTCAATCTCGCGTAAATGTTTGCTTTGGTTTTCATAATGGCTATCAGAACTTGCTTTACTACTTACAGCAGTTACTATTTTACAAAATGAAAATGTGCACCTTGGATGCCATATTTAACCCAGCTTCCTCGTAAAAATGTATGGCCCCTATGTAGTAGCGAGCTATAATTTCAAAATGTTGTCAACAAATCATGTTAGTTGATTGAGATGCCCGGCTTACAATTTTAATAAAGTTATTAAATAAGTGAGATTGCATATAACAAAATATAACTTTGATCAACCCGATAGCAATTTTTTAATACGGAAAGATTTTACTTTAATACCCCACAAAAATCAGTCTGAAACAGCAAATCAAAAATGAACCATTTCTGTTCAGAATTGTATTGGCACAACCTTTAATTTAGAGAATTTAGTTGGGAAATTTTCGTGCAATAAAGGAGAAGAAATGAACGTTGCGTTTTCTGTGTTAAATGTTTTTGGCACACTCGACGCATGAAGGAATTGTTTACGTACATGTACATATAATTTCTGCCTCATTTTTACAGATTCTACTGACATGGGCCTAAATCTTGAAATAACAGGTTGTGTCATAGTTATGATCAAGGAGGGTTGGTTATTTCTAAGATTTTGCTATTCCTGACCGATTTTAGTGGGGGGGGGGGGGGGGGGGGGGGGGTGGTATATTAGTCGCCGCTACTGCACGATCGATTTCGGCCAGATTGCTGTCCAGTTTAGTGTCACCTTGTTTCTTGACGCTTAAGTACAAGGAAACACTTTTCCTTTAGCAGATTGTGCAACATGATTGAATCGAGATATCGATACGAGTCCGGGGCCGGGTAGCGAGTTTTGGAAACGATATATTAAAAAAGTAAGCCCCTGGGGACGTGGTTCTTGCCCAATTTTTAATTTTTGTTGGTCTGCCCGATTTTTTTTGGTCTTGCACGAAAATTTAGGTCTTGCATGATAAATTTGGTCTTGCATTGAAATTTAGGTCTTGCATAGAAATTTTGGTCTTGCATGATAATTTTGATCTTGCATTGAAATTTTGGTCTTGCATGAAAATTTGGATCTTGCATGAAAATTTTGATCTTGCATGATAATTTTGGTCTTGCATGAAAATTTTGATCTTGCATGATAATTTTGGTCTTGCATGAAAATTTTGATCTTGCATGAAAATTTTGATCTTGCATGAAAATTTTGGTCTTGCATGATAATTTTGGTCTTGCATGATAATTTTGCGTTTATCTTGAATGATTTTTTTGTTCTTGCAAGAAAAACGGTGTTTTGAATTAATTCCGCTTTGGCTTGCCATACATACTAGGGTGAGAGAGCAGCTGTGAGCAAGTTCGGTTGGGCGACAAGAGTGACTAGACTTAACCATAGTCGATCTAGATGTCACCCGAACGCTGCGCGGTTTGACTAGCTAGTGCAACTGGATTAACCTAGCTCCGGACCATGGTTTCTCTAGTCACTCGCGAGTTTACGTCACGGTTTCAAGATGGAGGATCGGTAAACTGGGCAAGTTTTGCAAACGTTTACGATAATTTGTTGGTTTTGTCCAGGCAATGATAATAACTCTTTGCAATAAGATAATGAATTATTTATTGCACCAAAGTTAAGTACAGAAAATAATAGAAATAAATAATAGACAAATAAAATGACGTACCAACGTTTGCTTCGTTAACAATTAGCAGACGACATTCTTTACAGTTTGTTGTTGCTACACAAACTAGATTTGACGTAGTTGATCGACTAGCTGCGTTCGAGTGAAAACAGACCACGCATGCGTGATTTGAATCGCAAAATTGACAAAAGGGACTAGATCAGCAGCACCCGAACGTGCTCTGTGGTGTCGTGAGGGCGCCGCTCGACACCATATGGGAACGAGGTTGCGGTGTCGGTGGGGGCGCTGCTCGACACCATGGGAACGAGGTTTGGTCTGTGGTGGCTGACCCGAGTGAGCCCCGGGCATGACGTCTGACCTAATCGAACGGCACGGGGCTAACCCGAGTCGACCCGGGTGAGCTACTCGAACGCACACAGAAAAATCTACTTCTCCGCGCGGTGTCCCGTCTGCCCGTCGCGGTTTGCCGTGGACGGCGGGACGTGCAGGTTGCTTTTATTTTTCCGTAGGTGGATGTATTATAAATAAGTCATTAGTTTTGATGAGAAAGCATGTTTATTCATTATAGTAGAACGGAACGCCACAACATTACATGCTCAAAATGTAGAATAGACTGATTACATTCACTAATTAGCTTTTAAATAAAGGGCTAATGAGAACTTTTCATGTAAAAGGTGCACTAGAAAACTGCATTTTGTTGACAATACTGCCGCTTTAAAATTAAATGTACCTCACATATATTCCCCAAAGTGGATTTTTATTGCAGATTCTATCTTACCAATGTGCTGGCCCAATTTTGGAGGGGGCCAGATCCGCCCACTATAATTACCTGATAATTAAAGGGTTAATGATGAGTCCCCGTTTTAAAGTGGTGGTTTTCATCAGAAAACACAGTTTCATGCACTTTTTCGGAAAAAAAAAGAGACTCCTCATTAGCTCATTAATAGCAGCTAATTAGTTGGCCGAATTTGCCCTCCAAAAATTGGGCCTGCAATTAGAAAGAAGCATAACACATATACATACAAGTAACGAAAAACATCTCATTTTGTAAGGCCTTCCCACCAGGGTTGTTTGATTTAAATCAAACGATTTAAATCATTGATTTAAATCATGATTTAAATCAATGTAAAATTTTTTAAAAAATCACTAATAAAAATCACGTTTTGATTTTTTTTTATTTCTGTTAATTTTTTAATGTAAAAACAATGTGTGTTATTCAAACCTGACTTTCATTAACTTTAAATCGCTTATACTCACTCAAAAAGGATGTATAAGGCCAGTTTTCTGAAACTGTACTACATTTATCTTGTGTACAATGCATATGATTCTGAAGTACATTGTACTGTACCTACATGTACATTCATCTCTTATGTACATAGGTTTAACTCAATGCATGTAATGCGCCTATCAATTGATTTCCCCCCCACCCCCCGATCCTTGATCCTTTTGAAAGCCGTTTTTTAATCAAAACATAAACCATACATGATATAGCATCAAAATTCTAATTCCCACCCTATAAGGTGGGGGTGTCCCCACCCATTTAGGTTGGGATTGTCGCTGGATTTTTGCCCCAGAGGTGGGGAATTTGTCACTTCAAAAGTGACAATCCCCACCTCAGAGGTGGGGGTGGCCCAGGGAGGATGGGTGGGGGAAACAATTGATAGGCGCATAAGCTCAATGTAACGTGGGCACATAAACATGATTATAAAATTGAAAACAAGATCAGAGATGGAAGCTGATTATTAAACCTAACAGTGTTTGATTTGCAATCCATTTAAATGATGTCTTAACCCTAACAGTCCTGAATTCTCAGATGATGATATTTCACACACCCTTGGGTTATTAGGCATTAGGGTAACGGTTTGTACATTGTATGCAATCCGTTGTGACTCTTAGAAATTAAAATTTAAAAGGAAAACAAAACATACTGTACATGCCCACATTTATGGTGGCTGCATTAAATAGTTTTATCCCACCATGGCTGTGTAGAGTGGGGGGGGGGAGGGTTCCTGTTATTAACTTGGATGAGAAATGTGCAGTATGATGGTGATGCTGTAACAGAGATTTTAAGACAAACTATGTATTCTAGAAAAGAATGATCAATGAAAGGGATTTCAGTACTGATTTTATGAACAATTGTGTGTGGTTATACTTGACCTTCAATGATGGTCATTTAAATTGACTTATTTAAAACAAATGTTTTATGCAAATGGTACAATCGTAAAAAAATCAAAAAAATCGATTTAAATCAAAAAAATCGATTTAAATCAAAAAATCCGATTCAAATTTTAAAAATCTGATTTTTTTTTTATTTAAAAAAAAAAATCATGATTTTTATCAACCCTACTTCCCACGTTTCCCACTGTGTTTCAGACGACAACGTAAAAGTTATCGGGAGTGTTCCTGATCTGAGTCAGCACCGAGATCCATCCCAACTCCTTTAGGGTGTTATTCAGCTTCTCAAGTGTGGCCTCTCTTCCCTGCTGCCGCCTCCACAGGTCCAACGTGTGGAAGACTTGATGCTGAAGGTTGTCTGAGGCACTGGACTTAATCTCTCTCAGCTGGTCCTCGGTGAGTCCGAGTTTCAGTCCGAGCTCGGGGTACCGTTGTCCAATCAGGGTGGAGATGGTGAGAATTTTGCTATCGCAGATCACACCTGTAAACCAATTGAAAGTGTGATTTTTAAGAATTCATTTTATAACAGGGTAGGAAATGCACACACCAATAAGAGAAAAAAAATAGGTACTGAAGCTATTATCTCTAATGCCAGGAATATAATCCATGTGTCTGTACTGTAGGCATAATGTGTAATGCGTAATGTGCGATGCATTAAAATAAAACTACACAAAATGCAATGGGCATACTTCTAATTATCTTCAATGCATCCATTGCTTTTCATCTAATTCTTCTTTTTTTACACATCCCACATTATGCATAATGCAATATACCGACAAAAAAAGTAAACATGTCTCCCAGCCTAATTTCTTTTTATGTCACCTGAATTGTTGTTTTTACCCCTCACAAAATTGAAGCAAATAATTCATAAAGTGGGGGGAGCAATGAACATGGAAATGATAAAATAAATGAAAGAAAACGGCCAAATATTAATAGAGCCCTTTGCACAAGTGACCACAGCCAAAAGCACTTTATCATTCATTTTATCAAAGGCACTTTGGCTCGTTTGACAAATTGCATGACGTGCAATGTCAACTCAGGCCTTTTCCATCAGTACACAATTTAGAGCCAAATTTATTTTATGCAGGTATACATTGTCTGGACAACACAATACAAAATAAATTAAAATGCACACAAATATAAAAACAAACTTTTTCAGGTCGAAATACTACTTCCTTTAAACATTGCTACTTACCATTCACATCGTAAATCGATGCACAGGTACGTGGCATTTTGCGTGTAATTATGCGATGTGCGGATGTCCCAGCTTCACTTTCAGTTTCAGGGCCACGATAATACCCCGATCTTTACAGATTCGGAAAAAAAGCGAGGGAAATCCTGGAATTTGTGGCAAGACTTTCAAGAATTAGCTGTCTCCCAAACTACACAATCAACGCTTACGAAAATTTCATTTGAAATTTGGCATACAACTTTTCCGGTGTATTGTTTGCCGTTCGCGATGTTGTAAGCTCTGGGATTTTGTTTACAACAGGTGGCATGCCAACATGATCATCGGGTGTTGTTAAATGGGACCGCTGAAATGAAATAGCGCCACCAATAGTAGCGTTTTTAGAATTCCTCTAATCGCGTCTGTAGACTGGTTCCCGGTCCGCATATGCATATAACATGGACCGGTAGCCAGCACTCAGATCATATAATAAAGCTTCTGATTGGACCACTTCTGCGCGTGCGCAGTAATCATTTTTTATTTTTAGAGATGATGTTACATTTTCGTGCAGAATCAACATCTCGAGCACAATGTACATGTAGTTTCCCGATACTATACAAACTACATGAATACGGAAGCGTATATGACCATCCACGATAGTGCGTTACTGCGATAAAATAGCTTGGAAACGTGGAATTCTGTGATAAGTTATCGCGGAATCGTAGAATTCCGTTATAATTGTTCGTGGAAACGTGGAATTCTGTGATAGGCTATCACAGAAACGTGGAGTTCCGTGATAAGTTATCGCGGAATCGTGGAATTCCATGATAAGTTATCGTGGAAACGTGGAATTCCATGATGGACTATCACGGAAATGTGGAATACCGTGATAGGTTATCGTGGGAACCCGGATTGCCTTGGTTGCGTATCATGGAAACACAGAATGCCGTGATATTTTATCTGGCAATGCGATGCGGAATGTACGGAAGCGTATTTAGGACATGACGAAAAAACATTCCCGCTCACTATTTTGCCCGGGCGGGTTAGTATTTCGCCTGGGCTGATTAGTATTTCGCCCGGGCGGATTAGTATTTCGTCCGGGCGGATTAGTATTTCGCCCGGGCGGATTAGTAATTTGCCCGGGCGGATTAGTATTTCGCCCGGGCAGATTACTGTCGAAATGGTGAAACCGGTTTGTACAGTCTGTACATAAGAATTATAGAAATCCGCAACGTGAACTCGCTGTACGTTTGATCTTTATTATCTTCTTCTGATAGCAGACTCGTGTTTCGATATAACGTGTGTATCTAGCATCTAACGTCTAATGGTGTCTAGCGCTGTCTAGCGGTTCACTATAATCAAACACACATGGACATAGGGTAAAATGGGGTAAGTGGGACACTAGGGTAACTGGGACAAGTCTAGGTTTTCTCATTTGCATGAAGCTTTACTGGAGTAGAGATTTTTTTTCTTGTTCGAACAAACACATTCAATCAACGTGGCGAATTTCAATCCTTTGTGCGAATGTTTTCCGTCAAAAATCGTGATTTTGACGGTCCACCTTTTGCGCCCTTGAGCCCAGCCTCCGTATTACTAATTGTTTTGTTTTAGGGAACAAAAGAGGCTAAGGTCTCAGTGCTTTTTCGGGAAGAAAAGGGTAATTCCAGGCCGAATTTCACGTCGATTGTTGCAGGAATACATCTCTGGGAGGTAAGTAGCCCCACTGGCACTGGGTCATGCTAATTAGCGTCAACAAGCGTCAACAACTTATAAAAGCACTGTTAAGCTTAAACATGTTATTCACAATATTTAGTGGGCTCGTATGATTATTTAAAAGTATCATTAGTATTTAAAAGTATCTTAAAATGTGTGATTTTTAAGCGAAAAAGTACAACATCAACGGTGCTTTTTTTCCGGCAGCCATCTTGTTTTTCTGGGACATGGTAGAATCGCGCATGCGCAAAAGAGAAAACAAAGATGGCGGCGCCCATTCATCGTAATTTTGTCGTCTTAAAATTTCGTTTTTATGTGGGATTGTGAACGAGGATTCAGCCATTTTTTTTTTTACATAATACGAGATGCGAGAGTTTGTTGAATCATGGAGGAAGGAAACAGAAGGAGACAGAACAGAATCCCCTTATCGGTCGAACTAATTATCACCGGATTACGTCCTATGCGCTCAGCACTGCGCCCACCCGCTGCGGTCTTAAAGTTTTACGACCGCACTCGGCCCTTTTAACACCATGACCATCGCCGCGATTTCGTTGGTAACCAACGTACTCAAGTTGTAGAAACTGCAGCGATGCTACTTGGATACGTGTAAACGAATGCACTTTTCGCATGCGCAGTTGCTTTGTATAGCCTCTGCTCGAACTCACGGAAACCCGTTGGCTTCAGTGCTGAATTCCACACGTTTTGATGGTCTGCGCGAAAAAATCGGCTAAAAACTTGTGAAGTTTCAACATTTTCCCGTTCACTCGAGAACCTACAAAACTGAAAATGTATTAATATCATTTTCTCACCTTAACAATTTTTCCGACAGTTTCCTACAGCCCAAAAGTAGTTAATAATGGGGACGAAGACGATACACAACCGAATAGTTTGGTTTTATGGTGGGCCAAGTCTGGACAATTGGCCAAAAAAACGATCGAAAATGTGTTGTTTTTTTCGATTTTCGAGGCTGAATACGCGATTGAAGTATTTTCTTGGCAATATTTTTGTATCGTAATGTACTGCATTTGCCTACTGTTTCCAACAGCCAAAAAGTATTTAAAAATGGGGACGAAGACGATACACAACCGAATATTTTGGTTTCATGAATGGCCACGTACGTCTGGACAGTTGGAGAAAAAAAAAACGATCAAAAATGTTTTTTTAGTTTTTTTCGATTTCTTTCGATGCTACATGTTCAGTCTTGATTTACATGTTTTTTTTAACCTTTGAAATTCAAATTATTATTATTATTATTTTTTTGGGGGGGGGGGGGTGGTGGGGGTGGGGGACTTGGCCTACAATGTTTTATAGTAAGCCAAACAACCTTTTTTTTTGGGGGGGGGGGGGTCACTTTACATGGAATTCTAACGTCAGGACTTTCTCGCTAAACTCAAAACAGTTTCCCATTGTAAAATTAGTTTTGAGACTTTTAAAATAAAAAAAATTGATTAATAAAATGGCTTGTTCAATAATGAAGTAAGGGTTCAATTTATTTTTCCCTGAGTTAATTCCTTTGTGAAGCTTGCCCCACTCCAGGGGCTCCTTCAGTCATCTTGTTTGAGTGTGAAATTCAGTCAGAACCCCTAAAAAGTTATAGAATGCATTTCTCGCGTTTTTCTCAGTATAAGGGCTAGGCCTATCCAGGTTTTTTATTATATGCTGGGCTTTCTCGGCTTTCTTTGAAATATTTTAGGGTCCATTTTTTTAAGGTTTAAGTAAACATTAATGAAAGCCTTGCACCTTTTTGCAGAAAATTTTTATGTCGGAATTTGTCACCACATCAAACATTTTTTGGTAAAGGTGCATTTTAGTTTTTCGTGTATCAAGTTGCTCCAGTAGTCCTCCTGAACAAGATGATTTTATAAGATCTTGTTGGCAAGTACAAATTTAATATGAAATCCTTGTAGTTTCACAAGATTTTTATGCGAAAGACGGCCCAACTTACAAGTTCCCTGGCTCTAAAAAAGAGATGCACATTGTCTGAAACCTAACGTAAGTTATTAACCCCCCTCTCGCAAAACCATTTGCCGTGATTCATAGTTGCCGCGGTGAGGCCAAATTAATGGAACCACGGCGGAAACTTTTACACGCGATCATTTCTTTCGTTGGCAACCCTTAACAAAAGCAAAACTCGCGACCATCGTCTTCGTCGGTGTCGTCGTCAGTCGACGGCTACCACTGATTCCGTTTTGTTTACAGAAACGTTAGAAAAATCGCTAAAATCTTCGAAATTAACATCGCTCAACCCGAAATCTTTGGGACCGAAGGCAGCCATTTTGCATGGTAACGCTTGTTGTGCGCATGCGCGAAGAGACCAAATCCTTCCCACCATGCCAAGCGACAGAAACTGGCTTTGCTGACCGCACGCGTGCAGTGTTTACATAGCGGCTTAATCCATTTGTTATCAGTGCGACCGCCGCTGCGTTTACGACCGCGGCGACCATCATGGACCTTTGAAGTCGATGTGTGCTATCTCCTTCTGTTTCCTTCCTCCATGGTTGAATACAAGTATAGCTTTTGTAAAGCTTAAATGTGCATTTTGAGCTTGTTGACGCTTTGTTGACGCTGATCGGGTTTGTTGACGCTTGTTGACGCTTGTTGACGCTAAATAGCATGACCGGCCCCACTAGTGTGCCCTGTATGCTGCGCTATACAACTTACAAGGCCACACATCGTGACACGCTTTTTTTGGTTGAATACTCTTTCCAATCTGTGCGCATTTGTCCAAGGAACTGGCGAGTTGCAATTATACTGGATGTATTCGGTAGTCTCTCAGCTTTTATTATCTGGAGTTTACATTATTCTTACCTCCAAATTTTCGAGAAATTTTGGCATCTTTTCTAGGCTTCATATGCACACGTACAACGTCTCTTGGCGGCAGCCATTTTGAATGCAAGAAGCGAATGACCCCAAAGTTGTGACGTCGTGTTATGCAAATCGCTCTTGCCGTTCGACTTCACGAGATGTGATGCGACGGCTGTTTCTTCTCTTGGAAGAATTAACATACCTGACTTTAAGTGACAAACATGAGTTAATCTTCCTTCTCATCGCAAACCTTGGTACAAAAACGATGTTTTTTGACTTGGTACGGCGACAACCCATACAGTATCGATGGCAATAATTGTACAGGGCCTCTTGCCGCGCGCGTGCGAGATTCTTGTACAAGAAACAGCCGTCGCATCACAACTCGTGAAGTCGAACGGCAAGAGCGATTTGCATAACACGACGTCACAACTTTGGGGTCATTCGCTTCTTACATTCAAAATGGCTGCCGCCAAGAGACGTTGTACGTGTGCATATGAAGCCTAGAAAAGATGCAAAAATTTCTCGAAAATTTGGAGGTAAGAATAATGTAAACTCCAGATAATAAAAGCTGAGAGACTACCGAATAGTACATCCAGTATAATTGCAACTCGCCAGTTCCTTGGACAAATGCGCACAGATTGGAAAGAGTATTCAACCAAAAAAAGCGTGTCACGATGTGTGGCCTTGTATAGTGCAGCATACAGGGCACACTAGTGGGACTAGGAGGTAAGTACTTCCAAAAATGTAAGGCTCTCCGTTAGCCTTACAAAGATATTCCTTTTTGGACCCCGTAACTCAATGGGATTTGCAATACGCTCTCGTTAGATCAGTTACAATGTTCTAGAATTCTACTTTCCCAAACGTTAACCCTCCTGTTCTCAGGGCCAAAATCGACCCAGCTGCTGTACAGATCAAAACCTATCAAATTTCAGATTGAAACACACACAAACTGTCAGAGTTGGTGTTTAGAGATTTTGATAGGCTGTGATAGTTATAAGTATAGGAGGGTTAATCTCCCCAGAAGGTTATCCAATCCCTCCTACAGATCTTTGAGACTTTTGCGGCACATTTGCGGAACATTGAAACGGACAATTTATTGAGTAATGGAGTTTTTACTCACCAACCGACGTATTCAGCCGAGATGAACATGGCGTCGTACAGCTGACTATACAGTCCACCAGACTGCGCATGCGCGTGGAGTTTTCGAAGAGATTTGGGGCTCGACCATTTTTTAAAGGGGTGGAGCATCTTGTCTACATCGCGCAACGGTGATGTGTGCATGACGCGCTTTACACATTGTTGTGTGTGTTTGAACATTCCTTCAGTTTTAATTACGGAATATTTTTTGTGATGATTAATAGTCGGTATTGGATCATTATAACGTTCAAAATTCGCTGACATTCAATTTTGCGTTTGTTTTTGTATGCGGTATCTAATCTGGAAAAAAACATACATTCCACACATCACCGTTGCGCGATGTAGACAAGATGCCCCCCTCCTTCAAAAAATGGTCGAGCCCCAAATCTCTTCGAAAACTCCACGCGCATGCGCAGTCTGGTGGACTGTATTAGTCAGCTGTGCGACGCCATGTTCATCTCGGCTGAATACGTCGGTTGGTGAGTAAAAACTCCATTACTCAATAAATTGTCCGTTTCAATGTTCCGCAAATGTGCCGCAAAAGTCTCAAAGATCTGTAGGAGGGATTGGATAACCTTCTGGGGAGATTAACGTTTGGAAAAAGTGGAATTCTAGAACATTGTAACTGATCTAACGAGAGCGTATTGCAAATCCCATTGAGTTACGAGGTCCAAAAAGGAATATCCTTGTAAGGCTAACGGAGAGGAGAGCCTTACATTTTTGGAAGTAGGAGGTAAGTATGTATAGTCGGACTCCCTATTATCGCGGCAACTCTATTATCGCGGCATTGGAAATTCCTTTTGTTTTCGTTGCCAAAACTCCTTCGACTGGCAATTTTATAAGCAATTCATCAAGCATTAACCCTAACAGCCCAATCCTTTTTACTAGAATCCTTCCCTAACCACACAAACTCCAACACTGTGTAGTAAACCATTTCTCCATGAGTAAACCAATGGCACATTCTTTGTACTTAGACAAAATCAGGGCATCAAGTCCCATGCAAAGTGATGGTGCCAAGGCTCTACAGTACCCAATCACACAAAATTCAACACAATGGGGTGTTTGATTTTGGCAGGTTAGGGATGGTTAGGGTTAAGGACTTTCTGCTGATTTGTGTAAAAAAATTACGATTAAAAAATGTTATGTCGGGACTTTTAACGATTTTTAATCAATATTCACGTTTTCCAAAACTTGTACATTTTGCCTCACCGTGTCTGCTAAAAGGTACCGCCTATATTTTAACATGAATCTTTAATGGTGCTCTGTCCATGGAAGTTCCATTGTCTGGTTCCCATTCTACAGCTGCAAATGCAAAATGACGCCGAAGGACGATATTTCCACCGCGAAATCGTAGAAACATTTACGGGATCAAAATAAGGACAGTGCGGTAAAACAAATAAAAGGACGCACCGTGTAAAGTGAATGGCGCCCCCAATCGTCAATCAGACAGTAGACTTGTCTCAGTGAATTTTGTCGCCTTCGAGGGGGGAAAGGGTGTTAAGAAATCATCTTGCAGGGCCTAATCGTCTTTAATCAACTTGAACTTTAAAGGGAAAATATCAGACTTTATTCAGGGGATGTTTTGGTCAAACATTAACCATGAATAAAAAAGTTGAAATCATTGTAAAAAACACTTCCCACATACCGCGATAATACAGAGTCTGTACTCCGCCGAGCAATGACGAGCAATGACGAGCATGTCTATTTTCACAGGCATCGCATGGGAATAAACTAAACCACCGTCGGATTTTTTATGTCAGTTTAAAAAAAGCAAGAGTTATACAACACAAAAGACAGGACAATTTAGGAAGGTTAGTGAGCAATCTCTATTCCGATCGGGAAACGTGATATCACCCTGATAAGTACCGCGGTAATACAGCGTCCCATCCTACTACTAAACTTCCAAAAATGTAAGGCTCCACTAGCCTTACAACGCTAAGCTTTTTCGGACCCCGTAACTCAATAGGATTTGCAATACGCTTTTGTTAGGTCAAGTTACAATGTTCTAGAATTCCACTTTCCCAAACGTTAATCTCCCTAGAAAGGGGCTTGGCGCACATAAGGTGAGGATGTAAATGAGGCAGAGTATGATTTTGGGGGAAAACCGTGCAGTAGTTTTCGTGCGCACATGTCAAACGTGATTGCATGGGAATGACTTTCTTATTCTTGCTGTACTAGCCTATGGAAAAAATCGGAGTCTTTCTATGGGGTTCCTGTCGGAACCCCATAGTTCTAGGGGTAAGCATGTACCAGTTATGCGATTTGTGTCATAGTCTTTTCTTGTTTTTTTTTGTCGATTTAATGATTTTTGTCATGCAAAATGTGTCGGGGTTTGAAACAGCTTTTGACATTCGTTATTGTGAAAATTTAATGGCAAATATGATTCTTTCTTTTCCAATTTTGAATCATAAAATCAACAAAATTTATTTAGCAAACAATGTTTTTCTATTAATTGATCTTTAAAATACATATTACAGTGATTTTCTAAAAATATTAATGACTTTATGGTGAGAAAAGAATGAAAACTTAGCAGACTGAATGGAAGGATTGTATCGTAATGGTGGCCATTTTGAATATTTAAACACATGCACCACAGACGCATATTTCAACATGTTGTTTTATGCACTCATTTAATTACATGGTTTAAAAGGGATAGTGCATTGTGTTTTAGGATAGTCATTTTCATGTTACCATTCCTTGGAATTAAGCTAATTTGGCTTATTATTAAAAAAATTGCAAAATGTTATAGTGTCCCACTTACTGTAGTTTTATTCGTGTAAATTGTAATAATTCGGTTATGCTCAGATATTTTCAAAGTTATGTCACATTATGTAATTATAGACCACTATGATTTCATGTTAGAGTAAGTATACTAAAAAAGGTTTATTTTTGTGTGTTTTGCAGACCTGTACGTATGGCCCGTAAGAAGAAAACATGGACACCGAAGCAAGGAAAGTGGCAGTCGGAGGCGATGGTCAGTGCTTATACAGCAGTAACTGAAGGCAGACTTGGTGTCAGAGAGGCAGCTAAGCAGTATGGTGTTCCAAAATCTACCCTATCAAGAAGGATCTGCAAGGGGATACCGAGTTCCATGCCTGCCACAAGACCACCGGTTTTCTGCATGGCTGAAGAGGATGAGCTCGTTCGCCACATCAAGGATCTTGAGAGCCAAGGCTTCGGTATGGGAGTGAAAGCTGTCTGCAGGCTTGCTTATGATATGGCAGAGCATGCTGGTGTCAAGCATAGATTCAATTATGCCAGTCAGAGTGCAGGGTATGATTGGTACCAAGGCTTCAGGCGTCGTCATCCTGACTTGTCACTGAGGAAGCCAGAAGGTCTGTCGGCTGCAAGAGCCTCGATGCTAAATCCTACAACCATCACCGACCATTTCAATAAGTTAGGCGAGGTTGATCGTGCTAATCTCAAGTCCAGCCCGGCTCAAATATACAACCTGGATGAAACTGGTTCGAGTTTGGTACATACTCCATCAAGCATTGTTGCAGCCAAGGGAAAAAAAACAGTGCAATCCCGTACAAGCGGAGAACGAGGGGAGAGCGTAACTGTTCTGATAGTGCCAGTGACGCCGCACTTTCCCCGTTCATTATCTTCAAGGGTCAGCGCATAAATTCAGGCTTGACTGCTAATGCACCACCAGGAACCCTATTTGGCACAAGCAAGTCTGGCTTCATAGATGCAGAGCTGTTTGAGACGTGGTTTAAGAAGCTCTTCTTGCCATCGATACCAGCCACACGCCCAGTTCTTCTTATTCTAGATGGGCATGCATCCCACATCAGTATTGAAACTCTGAAGTGTGCACGTGAACACTCGGTTCACATGTACTGTTTGCCACCACATACAACAAATCACTCCCAGCCACTTGACAAGTCGGTATTCAAGTCCGTAAAGAGTGCCTGCAACCAACGATGTGAGAAGTTCATGCGTGATAACCCAAACTGCATCATCACAAGGTACGACTTCAGTAGTCTCTTCACAGATGTTTACCACAAGGTATTCACCATGGCCAACATCATCAGTGGGTTCCGATCAACAGGCATGTATCCCTTTAATCCCCATGCCATCACCCCAGAACACCTTCAGTTCTCAGCAGTGGAGACCGAGATTACATATGAAGCCAGAGACCCCCCTCGACATAATAATGATGTTGTCACCTTGCCTGTCTTCTTTGAAGTAAACACAGAAGTGCATGTGAACACTGCATACACAGAACAGGAAGACACCTCAAAGGAACCTACCGCCACAGAAGATGCTGCTGACCATGATACATTAGGCCCTGCAGATGAACCCAATCTCATCAACTCACAAACTGAACCTATGGATATTGAGCCAGGACCCAGTTGTTCATCTGTATAGTCTCCCCTCCAACTGCAACCCAAAGTGGGCATACAAGCAAGTTTCCGGCTGTTCTCAAGAAACCAGTTCTCTCAAAAGTCATAAAAACTGGCAAACAAACCAACCAAGTGACTGAGGCGCGGTGCCTGACCTCAGATGAGGTTTTGAACCGCGAACTTGAAAAACAAAAGAAAAAGGAGACAGAGGCTGCGACAAAAGAGGCCCAAAAGCTTGAACGAGAGCAGAAGAGAGAACAACGTGAAAAGGAGAAACAAGAAAAAGAACTAAGACTGGAAGAAAGGAAACAGAAAAGAACAGACGCACTGCAAAAGAAACAACAAGCAAAGGATGCCAAGCAAGCCAAAAGAAAACAGACTCATAGTTTGGCATGCGATCCTAAGAATAACAAAAACTACTGCGGTCACTGTGGGGGGTTCTACGGAGATGATGATGATACAGACCAAGAAGACTGGTGGCAGCGCATTAGCTGCAATGAATCTTGCACAGGACTGTTTGGCCGTCCCAGTGAACTGGTAGATTTTATGTGCAAGAAGTGTGACAAGTAGATGTCTGCTTCATTATTTGCAGGATTGTGTGCCGCGTTAAATAACATCTGAACCAGAAAAATTCAGCATATCCGATAAATGTTCACAATTTCATTATGTGCCCATAAAAGCATTTATTAGTTAAAAACATGAAAACATTAATCAGAAACATGTGGGGCAAACAAAAGCAACATTTTGTTTGGAACGTGAAATGTAGATTGATTATTAAAGGTTTTCACACAAGAGCAAACTGAAAATGATTGCCAAATTAAGCCAGTAACAACTTATTGCCAGCCCTCCTGAAAAAAACATGCTCAAGTAAGGTTACTTTAACAGTGGAACAACAGGACAAAAATAAGGATGTTTGTTGGAAACTTGTTTGAAAAAGGAAAGTTAAGAGATTTTTTTGTCATTCATCATATACATGTACATGGATTTATGACATTATGAACATGTCCAGAACAGCAAGATAAAATTTGATGCATTTGTGTTTGGAAAATCCAACTAAATGTATTGCCCACTGTGAATGACAAGTTTATAAAAGATGAGTAATTAGTTGTTCATAATAGAATTGCAGCAATTCTTGCAATGATTTGTGTTTTGACATTTTGTGTTTTGTATGTGTCCCACTTGCCTGTCCCACTTACCCCATGGGCAAAGAAAAATTGTGCATATTATTCGTGTCATGTTTTGCCCCATTCACCAAAGAATGATGCACTTGAGGGCACCGAATGATCATTATATAAAGAAGAGATGTTAACAATGTCAACAAACTTCAAATTTTGTAACACCAAGGTGTTATTTTATATCAGCACCCCAAAATGTGCTTAAGTGTCCCACTTACCCAATCTTACCCTACTTTAAGTTTCATGCGTAACACACAATAAAGGGACGTATACCGTTCTGTAATTATTTAAGTCACAAACTAAACTAACCAAAGAAACTAATGAGACCAATTAATCGACAACAGTCCTAGAATTCTATGTATCTCTCCCAATTGCCGCCAAACTCATAACCAAGAACCCTGTTTCCAAGTTCAGCTAAACCTCAATCTATGCATATACCAGAAACTTGACGCATATTCATCTCAAAATTGGCTCAACTAATAACCTACTTGTCACACCTAATTATAAGATAAATGGATATTAAGATTTAATTAGATTAAATGGCATATAAACTTACCGACTGTGTGGGAACTCTTACATGTAGATCTTTGCTAAATTTACTTACTGCAACCCAACTGCATGATTTAACTACTCTCTTAAAACTACAAACTATAACTGATACGTAGCAACTGAGACACAGCGCTGTACATGTACAGTTCTACATGTGAGAGTTCCCACACAGTCGGTAAGTTTATATGCTATTTAATCTAATTAAATCTTAATATCCATTTATCTTATACTTAGGTGTGACAGGTTGAGGTTTAGCTAAACTGGGATACAGGGTTCTTGGTTGTTATGAGTTTGGCGGCAATCGGGAGAGATACATAGAATTCTATGACTGTTGTCGATTAATTGGTCTCATTAGTTTCTTTGGTTAGTTTAGTTTGTGACTTAAATAATTACAGAACGGTATACGTCCCTTTATTGTGTGTTACGCATGAAACTTAAAGTATGTCCATGTGTGTTTGATTATAGTGAACCGCTAGACACCATTAGACGTTTGGGTACATGTTGATTTAGTGCGAAAACCATTGCAACCTCCGTACAAAGGTCCTTTTAAAGTCCTGGAACGCAAGGACAAATATTTTGTTATTGATATCAATGGCAAACGAGATTCGGTCAGCATCGACCGACTTAAAATAGCATATCTCGACCAAGACTTCATCAATGATGAAAAAGCAATGCCAAAGCCCAATAAACCTACCAGTGTCAAAAAATCGCACCATCTTCTGAATCCAGCTTCAAGTCAGAAAATAGTGCGTACGACTCGTTCAGGCCGCAAAGTTCATTGGCCCAAACGATTCATTCAAGTTATTAAGAATTAATGTAAATATGTATAAAATTAAAAATTATCCTCTGCCTCCAGCAGTTTAGGAGGAGGCTGATGTAGTATGTAGCCAAGAATTTCTTTTATTTACACCTGCACTTTGCGATGTCGTAGCTAAGAATTCCTTTTGTTATTTACACGTGCACATATTGCGCGGCGCTTGCAGTGAAGCGTGCCAGAGTTATAAAAGGACCAGGCGTCCCACTCATCTGCCTCAGTTCTCCATGAGCCTTGTTTCTGCCCACACCACATCAGCATACGTCCTGTGACAACATGTCTGTTTCTTCGTCCACATTTATTTGCGTGTTCATTATTATTGTGAGTTATTTCTTTGTCGCCGTGGTGAACCAGGTTTGGCAGTAGTACCGTATACAGCTAATAGGTGAGCCACGGCGGCGTTATATTATACTTTATTATAATCAAGGAGGTTTGCCTTAGTTTTCTCGTTTAATAAATACGCTCTGTTTGTATTTGCTGGCAAAAATTATACCTAAAATATCCGTTTGACAAATAATTGTCAATTCTTTTATTTTCTGTAATTGGCGAATTTAGCCACCAGAAACCTTAAACTTTCTTTATAAGGCAGCCTCTAAAACGGCAGTTGCCAGTGCAAATTAATGCGGTTGTGCATGTGCATCGCGGTGATCGCCATCTTTATTTTCGCATTGCGTTTTGTTGTCTTTATCGTCGCTTTACCCCAAATTTTCCCTCATTGCGAAAACTAAAACCCTGCTCTTTATGATTATCTATGGCATATATTGGTTTGCATTATGTAATTTCGCTAACTAGTTTGGATATTACAATAACCGAAAAGTGGATTTTTCTTCCTAGTATAGGGAACAGGGCCCTACACTACACAATCGCCCTACTGTAGGCTACTGCTGATCTGCAAAATAATTCAACACTTAAATTTGTGTAACGGCCCCTTAATTGGGCCCTATAATTTGGGTCCTATAAATTCTGGACCCACTTTAAGTTTGACCCCCTTAATTGGGTCATATGCCATTAATCTGAGTAATTTGTATAGGCCCTGTGACCATTTTAATAAATCCCCTTGCGTACGGGTATTATAGGGGTCGCCATGCTGGGTTGTGCAGCCAAACGAAACACAAACTTGAGGCTTGTGCAGCCAAGCATAACGTACACAATACCCCGAGAATGGATTGAAAATGCAGAGATTGGCGTGTATAGACGACAGTGTTGGAGGTCTCGAGCTCGGCCTTGAGGCCGATTTTCATCACCTCGGCCTTGGCCTCGGAGTGCAAGGCCTCGGCTTCGATCGGAGCCTTGCAGACTCGATGAATCTGGTCGAAGCCAGCTCGAGGCCGCCGACTTTGACCAATTTTCCCATTAATTGACATGTGTTTTCTGTTTCAATTCATTTTAATGTTTTACCGTATCAAACCTTCGAGAAGCTGCCACAGCTGGGTTCCGTGAAACAAAATTTTAAGCAGATTTGCAAGAATAAATGAACTGGTATTTGCGTTACATTGCACCATTATACATGTAACATCTTGTAGAACCAGTCTGAGTCTACTCCCGCTAATAGACTGGTTCCTGGTTCACCACTTCACTATTGTGTTACATTGCACGTACTCGGGTAGCATCTAATCTTCTTGTTAGAGAACCGGTCTACTCCGGCTATAGACTGCTTTCTGGTCCACCACTCGGCCCTGAACGAGTGAACGTTAAGTGAGCATTAGCCCAAGCGATAATGGGGACAGGGAAGTTGATTTAACCAACCTTTTATTCGCATACACACGTGCTCGCGCAACGCGAAGCCTGTCGCATGTCTAGTACCATGATCCTGCGCTTGCTTCAGCTTTCCGCACGCAAGCACTATCCCAACAGATGCTGGAGACCCTTATGTTCTTGAAATGCAATAACCAAAATCTTGTTTGAGTGATTTATTAGGTGTTTAATAGCTGGCCTTGGCCTTGGCCTTGGCCTTGGCCTTGGCCTTGGCCTTGGCCTTGGCCTTGGCCTTGGCCTTGGCCTCTGCCATTGTGGCCTCTGCCATTGTGGCCTCTGCCATTGTGGCCTCGGTCATTGTGGCCTCGGTCATTTCTACCCCGGCGGTTGTGGCCTTGGTGGTTGTGGCCTCGGCCATTGTGGCCTCGGAGGTTGTAACCTCGGCGCTTGTGGCCTTGGCCTCGGCCTCGGAGGTTTTGGCCTCGACCTCGGAGGTTTTGGCCTTGGCCTCGGAGGTTGTGGCCTCGGCCTCGGATGTTGTGGCCTCGGCCTCGGAGGTTGTGACCTTGGCCTCGGCCTCGGCCTCGGCCTCGGAGGTTGTGGCCTCGGCCTCGGAGGTTGTGGCCTCGGCCTCGGAGGTTGTGGCCTTGAATGCAACACTGATAGACGACAACCGGCCAGGTGGCAATTTTCAATCCGCACATGTATACCGGGCGCAAGGGGTTCAGGGTGAAATCTGATGTTTTTGTTTGGTCTTTAGACATTTTCAGTAAATAACCAGTTTAATGCAGGTGTGCCTGCCTTCAGTCGGACCCTACTATTGCCAGATCATGTCCAAATGTTTAAAAAAGGCGATAAGTAGGGTCCAAGTTACTCGGACTAATGCCATGTGTTTTTATCCCCTTTCCCTCCACTTTCCTTTCCCCTCCCTTCCTGTCTCTATAGTCTGAGTTCCCATCCCGGTTTCCTGTTTCCCTCCCCCAATGTTTGTGACCAGTGTTCTTCAGAGTTTAATGTAAACCTTTACTTCTTAACCCTTTGCGTACGCAAGACGTCTGTGGACGAAAAAAAACAAAAAGTGCCACCAGGCCGGATGACGCCTACAGCCGTTATTTGTGCAGTTTCAATCCATTGTTGGATTATTGTGTATGTTACGCTTGACTGCACAAACACATTGTGGCTGTTTCGCTTGGCTGCCAGAGCCGCCGCGACACCCCGACGTCTCCTGTAAATACATACATGGGTGGGGCACCCCCACCTCATGGTTTTAACTTCTGATGATGGGGAAACTGTCAAAATGAGTGACCAAAATTCCCACTCTGGAGCTTGAAAAATGTGACCAAACCCCACATAAGACTTGGGGGAGGGGTGGCGGTAGCAATTGATAGGCGCATAAGAAAAAACAAAAATACATGTGATTGGAGAGAAAATTCTAATGTTATTACATGTATGCAGGGTCGAACTCCCCCCCCCCCCCCCTCCCCTACGCATTAGATGTTCTCTAGACTAGACTCGGGTGTGACACAGCTTGACCGTATTTTGAAATGTTATATACTGTTGTCTAACCGATTAGGTGAAGTAAAAACAAAACCATGTTTGTTTATAGCGTCCCTGCCAGCAAATTGCTGTATGATGATAAACTTTAATGACTGACTCATGAATTGTAGTTTCTTTCTAACAAGTTGTTTTGTGATATTGTTTAGGCATACATGTACGTGAAAATGGCAACATCTCATCGCTTGTTCGTCTATGGAACTCTCAAACGAGGACAGCCCAATGCTGAACAATTTGGCCCGGAGTACGGTGTTTCAAAATACATTGGCCGGGCACGGACAGTGAAAAAATGGCCCCTTGTGATTGCCTCTCAGTGCAACATTCCGTATCTTCTGGATAGCGAGGGGATCGGACATGTATGTTGGAATTCATTTAATTATTTAAATAGAAGACTTGTCAGGTTCTGTACCGGTACTAGCTAGGGGTGTGCATTTACGGGTAGTAAAAGAACCGTGTACCCGGGTACGTACCCATTAAAGAAACCCAACCCGAAACTCCCAATCCCAGAAGTTGTAAAATGTCTTCCTGTGAGATTCAAAAAGTCTGATTTCAGACAAAAGTCTGAACAATCTCATGCCTGTCCATTAAACATGATCACTTCTCCACCTTTGCGTGTGCCGGCACAATGCATGCGCCGGCATATCACAAAAGACGGTTGTCCGGAAGCATTATATTTATTGTGGAATAAGGCATGCTATTATGTCTCGTGGAGGCTCTTTATCCATAACCCAGACTACAAAACCACAACCGGTAAATTCCCTTTGTTGTCAACTTTGGTGAGCATCATAAATGTGAAGTCTGTGCTGGTTTCCCATGTATAGTCGGGTTTTAATTTTGAAAATTCCCGACAAAAAGCATTCAAAACATTTGCGTTTTCATTGTCTGGGAAGTTGCTTTGCGATAATATAAAGTTGTACTGGTACTCTAGAACCGGTTCTAGAACCGGATACTCGGTTCCAATGCACACCCCTAGTACTAGCCCTAGAATACCATGATATGGCATCCAAGCGCACAAAACTGCTCGAAAGGACTATATGCTAGAAATTCAGGTTTATAAATCAGTTTACCTGCATAAATATTCTTGTCATCATGTCTGTCAACAGTTTAATAGTCCATCTTTCGCGACGGGTAGAAATATTCCTCCAAACATGTAAAGAAAAGTATCTCCTTTAAAACTGTTGGCCAAGAATGATGATATGATGCCAAGAATATGTTACCCGCTCTGCAAAAAAAACCACATAAGTCGCTGTATGCTTTTACGAGCAATGGGCCGTTCTCTGTGAAGAGGGTGAAAAATTCTTCAAACAAGTGATTTTTATGGGTGGGAATTTTTGAATCTTTGATATTCTAATTCATAACTAAAATCTTTGATTTCAGTGAATAAAGTTGGGAAAAATAATGTGTTTGTGTCAAGTGCTTCAATCTATATTGCTTTGCTTTTTGTTTTTTTAAATGGTTTGTTTCTCCTTAAGTCTAGGACATTTCTGAACACAAACATGCAAATTTCCAAAAATTCTTGTGAATGCAAAATGCTACAGGCCTCAGACATACCATATGAAAGCTTATAAAATGGCCTTTCCAGCTATATATAAAACACTTTTCAAATATTGCAACGTAATTGCCCTTTTTGCAGAGTGGGTCACATATTTATGCATTTAAACGGATTTTTAAACCTGAATTTCCAGCATAGTCATCCCGTGCAGTTTTGTGTGCTAGGATGACATATCCTTCTCGTGATAGTTCTGTGACGAAGCCTGCATTATAAACAGTTTGGTACTGTTTTATACATCTTTCATTTCTCCCATCTTCTGGTCTCTCTCTCTCTCCCCCTCCCCTCCACCCCCATCTCCCTTTATTTGATAGGCAGTAGTGTCATCCGATCATTGTGGTTATTTCTTAACTCGGTGAACCCATTGTAGCCTATATGTGACCCGCTCCAGAAAAAGGTGATGTCGCCCTTTCAGCGTTGAGAGTGTAAAAATTTGTCAAAATTTGTCAAAATTCATTTTTTTTCTTTTTGTTTTTCTTTAATGACATCTTAAATATCTAAAGTTTCAAGTTTGTTGATTTCGGTTGAATGAAGTGAACAAAATTACCTTTTTTAAAGTGCATTGTTCCATTGCATCGTCTAAGAACTAGCTATTTCAAAGCCCGTTTTCTCCGTTGTGCAATTTGAACTAATTAATATGCAAACATGCAATATGTCCAGAACGAAAAGGGCTTTGGAGCTCTATATAGTACCAAATGAAAGCTTACATTGCAGGCTTTCCAAACATACATAAAACTAATTTTTCATATTTTGCAACACAATATAACTTTTTTTAGAGCGAGTCACAGACTGCTACAAAACAAGCCCCCAAAGGTGATTCCTGGACCATTCTATTGTAGCGTGGTCAGGGGCCGCAGCGAGACACCAAAAATAAGTCTACTTAGTACTTGGATCATTCCACTAGGTTGGGTCAGGATGTGTGACATTTATCCATATCTTTAAAAGTACTATAACATTTGATTCAGTTATTTCATGTAACAGTCTTTGGGTAGGCAATATTTTAGAAAGTTTTAAATCATGTAAATTATAATTATTTTACCAAAAATATGATTGAAAATGTGTCAGTTTGACGTAACCAGTTTGACGTAACATTGGACACGTCCATACATGTATTTCCATTTTTGTGTTTTTTCAACACTTTAAATATAAATATGGGAAATTCACCATGTGTACTAATTAAAAGATGTACTATGCAACATAAGAACACTTGTTTATGGTAGTCAGTGTCCAAATATAGCAGAGACAGCAAGAATAGATGTGAGTGTGGACGTAACATGGACACTGTGGCCACTGTTATGTCCACACATGCATAGGTTTGTTTTTTTCTTGCTGTTTCTGAGCTATTTAGACACTGGCAGCCATAACAAAGTGTTTCCTTGTAGGATTGAGTGTCTTGTAGTTACTAAGGCAGTCTGGACGTAACATTTACTACTGACATGGTGTGACATGAAAATGCACATTTCCTTTTGTAACATTTTCAACACTTATGTAAATAATTAATGCAAACTCACTCTGTATAATAATTACAAGACACAAACTGCAACACAATAAACATTTGTTATGATATTAAATATCCAAATGCAACACAACAGCAGAAATATATATATGGTCATGGTCTATCATGGTGTCCATGTTACGTCTGCACAGATTCTTTAAATTCTTGCTATCTCTGCAATATTTGAACACTGACTACCGTAAAAAAGGTGTTTCATTGTTGCAAAGTGTGTCTTTTAATTAGTGTACAAATGAATTTTCCATATTAATTTAAGTGTTGAAAAAACACCAAAATGGAAATGTTGGACGCAGTGTCCATGTTACGTCAATTTTACATCAAAATAACACACTTTTTATAATTTTTTTTTTTTTAGATATAACTTACATGATTAAAAACTCTCAAAGAACCTCACACCTGAAGATGGATGTCTCATGAAATGACTGAATTAAATGTAATGATGGTTTTTAGTTATATGGTCATATCACACACTGTGTCCCAACCTGGTGGAATGACCCGCTTCTGAATTTAGGGGCAACTTTAACGTAATAGGGCTGAGATTTAAGTTATTGAAAGTAATAAATCAAGGAATCTGTCCGTCTGTTAAAGAAATACGGTAAATGCAAGGAAAGCAATTCAATATGAGAAAATAAAGAGAGCGGGGGGTCGGTGATAGTCACAATGAGTGGGGTAGCTTATGGTAAAAGTACCATAACTCTACTCTACTCCCAACCCAGGAGGATTTGACTATTTTTGTGTCCTGCACTAGAACTTACTTGGCCATTACAGCATGGAGGAATAAGAACACATTCCTCCGTGATTACAACAAGGCTTTCACAGGCCATGCCCAGGCAAATATATACAGCCCTGACAACCTATACCCTCAAGCACAGCACCCAGCAGACTGAAGCACACATGGATTCGAAACCCTATTCTCGTATTGGCTGAACACGAGAATGGAGTATCAAACACCGCTTGCAAACAGAATTTTCACTCCACAGAGTCCACACCATCTGGGGAGTTGACAAAGAACAATTAGAACAAAGATAGCTGACAGCAAAGGCCATTCGTATACATCCTCGGATCCTGAAATGCTTCCTTTTTTTAGAAGTTGTAGCAAGCAAAATATCATATCATCTGTTTTCAATTCATCGTCTTCATTGGAAGAATCCAACAACATAAAAGCTGTGAAGATTGTTTCAACTTTCACTGCATCATTCATGGCGTCGCCATCTTGAATGGTGCCACCAAGCACCTCTGATGCACTCCTTATTCAAAATCGGCAACCCAAGAATACTGTATACCCAGTCACTCGAGAAGGGATTTCCAAAACGCCCATAGCTATTTCAAATTCCAGGCACATATGGGCCTAAAACTAGCAATTATGCAAATTTAGCACAGGGGGTTTGAGGGGCAGGCTAAACCAAAGTAGAAGCTTAGAGGCAGGGAGAAAGGTATCGATGAGGGGCTATTTTTATTATGCTATTTTCCCAAATAAAAGCCAAAAGAATATACAGCGCTACTTCTGACAATATTTCCATGTAGCGTATCCCCATGCCGCGTATTCCCATGGGCACTCCTAACGTTCTTGGGAAATGTATACAAATTACAAGCTAAATGTTCCCTGGATATCCACTGCAATTATGCATAGGATCTCAGCCCTCTTTACTTACATTGTACTTTGGTAGTCATGTCGCAGTCTTCTGGGAAGTGGGTGACATATCCTCGTGTGACCATTATTCGCGCACTTAAGACTTTGACCAAAGTTTTAACAGTATAAACTAAGCTTTACATGGTTTTGGTGTTTACAATTGTTAGTATGACTAATATCTTACCTGGATTTTTTTTTTTAAGAATACCGAAAGTAACTGAGGCAACAGAACCGCCATGCTACGCAAACGAGTCGGATTGGTTCTTCCAAAAGTTACGTGACCAAAATTCGCGCATGCGGGGTAAAGGTTGAATAAAAGGAGTCTCAGAACTCCAATGAGATGAGAAAAAAAATAATAGTTTTAGTCCTGTACATTGCATGTGATTTTGGACACGACAAACGTATTAAGTTTGGTTATATGCATTTTAAGACATGTATGCCGACAAACAACTACAACTCAATGATGATATCACTATCAGTAATCTACGCAAAACGATCGTAAAAAATTATAAGGCGCACGTCTTTTCTCAGGCTCCTAGGCCATATTTTTGATAAAGCCCTCTGTTGTTTAGCGAAAGTAAACTTAAGACGTCATTTACGAGTCGGAGCTGGTCGTGTGAATTTTTAGAAGTCTTTTGGGAAATTTAAACAAGCGGTGTTTTGTATTTAGTCTATATGGTAAGATTTTACTCTATTTTTGCATTTTGTCAAAATACTTACCGGAAAAGCTTTTACTTTCCACATAACTACACACAGAAGGAAGATATCTTCCTAGATAATGTGACGAACGATCATGACAGCAAATTTGATGTCAGTGCGTGCTACGTGCAAAAACTTACGCGCCGAGAAAGATGGTCGCGCGAATATATATATGGGCAGCGCGAATTTGGGACCCAGCACGATACTCCAAGCCAATCAAGATACATAGGGGGTTTTTGAAACGCTGGCTTCGGCTTGGCTTCGGTTTCGTCTCCGAATTCTGAATACCTGAGAATTAAACAAAATGCAAGTATTTTAATTTTTGCTTTATATAATCAACCGAATGAATGTTCCTGAAGCAAAACATGCACCAAAATTTAGACTATTTCCATTTGGTTTGCTTCTCAGTTATTCAGAAGTCGGAGACGAAGCCGAAGCCAAGCCGAAGCCAGCGTTTCGAAAAGCCCCATAGTCTGTGTATATTTTTAACCATAGAGTTATATAGAAAGACCTCTTATGATTTTAACAGATATTCAACAGATATGCTAAAGCAGCTGTAAACAATATTGTGAGTTTATCCCTAGATTGGAGGTATATATAGAGACGGACGTATGAAGCTCAATTCTCCCTGTCAACCATACGTGATACACGTTTGTATGGCAAATAGCTGGTAATACGTAATCAGATGCTATGCGTGTAGTGTACGGAGTACATAATGTATATGAATGAGAACCAGTTCATTGCTAGCCTTGGCTTCGAGTCGCACTCATGCTTCATTTCCCCTGTAAACTCCGCCCATATTATGACATGCATCTTCATACAGCACGCTCAAATGAGGGCACGCTATACCTCCTTTAACTGCAAAAATAGCATTGAAACTTTTGTGAGAGGTTTGTACTGTTTTTGCACAGGTGATCAGTGTGAATTTTGCACCCTTTTCATTTAGTTCTGGGCAACGGCCGCGGAACAAGGGGGCCGAGGGGGCATTTGCTCCCCCACTTTTTCCACTTGGGGAAAATCCCCCCCCCTCCCCACTTTTGGCAGTTCCGCATAAAGAATGGTTCTATGGAATTTCAAATTTCTTTAAAACGTCTCATCAAATCAATAAAGAAAACAAATGCTAGAAGGGGCGAGGGCCGGATCTCGATCGTTTATTACTTGACTTTATTTCCATCCTAAGGTAACTGTACAAAAACAGTAATTAGCCACACATTTAAAAGTTAAGAATTGTTGAGTTAAGAAATAAAGCAGGGATGGAAAGGACCCGCAAGAAGCAAGGCTTGCCGAGTGCGAGTCCCCTGTATAAGAATTTAAGAAAGGATAAATGAATACATTATACAAGACTAGAAAATCATAAAACGACAGTGGTGAACTGAGGGTGAAATTTTTTTTTTTTTTATTAATTGGTTTATTTATTCTTTAAAATTTAATATAAATAACATCCATCGCGGCTCTAAAGCCGAATTGCGGAGTTATACACACAATCGAAATTCAATATTGTTATGAAAATGTATAAAAAGTTCCACCCTAAAACCATTAACATTTAAAAAAAAAAAGAAAAAAAAAAAAGAAGAAAATCCACCCCCTGCCATCATAAAGAAACCATTTAGTGTTAAATTTAACTGATAATGTCTCACATGGATGCTAAACCAACACCACAGCCAATGCAGGATAATAATATTGTTGGGGAACTATGTATAATAATGTTTAAATAATTAAATAACTTAAAAATCATTCAGTAAACGGATCAGGTGGAAATGAAATAAAATGTATATTAACATAAAGCGTGGTTAAAAAAAAAAAAAAATTCATAACAATCGATTGATAAATGCATGATCTACAACAATGAATTGATTATACCCTACATAAATCATCAATAATTAGGAGAATCCTAAGATATTCCATCTGAAAGCTAGTTACGAGTAAATTAATGAACAAGCTTTGTACTTGTTGGGAAAAAAAAGTTTAAATTTAGTTTTAAACATTGACAAATATGCTTAAACCTTCTCGGGATTTATCCAACGAATTCCAGAATGTGGATCCCTTAATACTTTTTTTGTGCAAGAGAAATCCGGATAATTTAGGGTAAATGAAATTGAGCTGATTGGCGAGTTAAATGTGCATGAAAAACATTCATATGGAAACATTGAGAAAAGGCAGGTTGGAAACTCTTTTGTTTGGCACATGAAAAGTCCAAGTTTAAGATAATACAGTATTATATCATTAACTTCAAGTGTCTCATGTTTAAGAAAAAGAGAAAAAAGTTTTGCTAGAAATTTTTGTATAATACGTAAACATTTTCCCAAAGAAATAGAAGTCAATTTAGGAAACTGTGCCGAATTTTCCCAAACTAGAATTCCGTAATTATTGTACGATAAAGGTAGAGTTTTGTATAAGGTGGGGTCAGTAAAATATGTTGAGGACTATATAAATCTTGACCCTATTAATAGTGGCTATTTTAAAACAAATATTAAAAAATTTATGTTATCTGTTGCCGTAACGTACTTTTTATCAATAAAAATGCCCATTGGTAAAGAAGTTGTGCAGGTAGTCGTTTTGATAATTAAAGAAAGTTTGTTTGATTTTATCCAATAGAGAGTGGATTAAATCAAGATCTGTGTTAATCAGATGTTAATGTCTTTATGGCTGAAAACTAAATTATAATCGCCTGCAAATAAATACAGGCTGAACGTTTCGGTTTTTTTGTAAAGTCGAAAAGAGCAAAGGTCAAAGAATAGGAAAATGCTTGTCTACCAGCCTTTTCTGCGGAAATGCATGTATGTCTACGTCTCTCGGCCTGAACTAGATCCGGAAGCATTTAACAAGTGTATAATGTTGCTATCTGCTCTTGGTGTAATTAAATTAACAGACGTCCAGCTGTTGTCTATTCCTCGCTTTGCGACGATTAATTTAGTTTTCAATTTAAATATGCAAGTTGGAATGTGTTATAAGTTTTCCTTTATACATTGAACTAACTCATCCATGAAATGTAAGACACCATTCAATCTGAAAATGACGGGGTTGGATATAAAAAACATTGGTTGTTTCTATAAAATTGGCGGAATAATTAAAAAAGTATCCTATATCCTCATCGATCACAAATGGGGTGAAGCCTATACACGGTTCTCCTCTGTCCTCATCAACCACGCGCATCCCTTTATAAAGCCCACCAACCATACACGGTTTTCCTATATCATTAACCACGTGCATCCCTTCATATACGGGGTGATGAAGCCCATCAACCAAACACGGTTCTCCTGTATCCCCATCAACCACGCTCATCCCTTCATATGGGGTGAAGCCCACCAACCACACACGGTTCTCCTATATCACAACCACGCGCATGTATTTATACGGGGTGAAGCCATGAAAGTCTGCATTTTCGTAATTAGCAAATAAGGCATTGAAAGGACATGATCTAAAGCAATTTGAAAAAGTAATGTCCTTTTACAGAAGAAAAATAACAAATCTTTAGCACCCTATGTACGCTACCTTCTACTTATGGAGGGATAACTTCACTAAAAACGACTGCTATGAAGACTAACTGCCTTAACCACAACCTATACATATATACGTTCATCTCTGTATATTTCTCTAGATTGATGTAGCCAGCACAACATTTCTGAGGTTTAAATTGTTTTCAGCTTATTTTACAGTGTCAAGGCAAAGCCTGTGATGTTTAAGGCACAAAGCTGTCAACTAAAGGAAATGTATCTGCATAAATGGGTTTATTCCATGGAATTGAGACGCACACACATTTTGGCATTCTTTGATCATGTAATTGTTTTTCTTGTTTAAACCAAACTGGCTTTAATGAATATGGTATGAAATTGAAGAGTAAAATGAAGGCTTTCAAGTGATACAAAAACATGAGGGCATTATGTGATATATATTTATGATTTGTCACCACGTGTGATGTTGTCCCGGGCTAAATTATGGGTGAATTTTGTGACATAAAAACTTACAAAGTACCAATAGGATTCAGAAGTTTAAAAAATTTACTGTTTTTTTCTCTTTTATATGAGGTAAATGCCAAACTGCATGTAACTTAACAACAACAAATCATATTTTCAGTATCTCTTACATCATTTTTGTTATATGGCTAACAAATCTGTGGTTAAGTGGTAACGGATGGTGTCCCACTCTGTTGTATTTTTTCATCAAATGAATTCTGAATTAAATTTCTTTTCTTTTGTGTGATTACTGTTTTGATTTGTAACTTGTACATGTAGAGTCTATATATATATTGGACTGCCTTTTCAAGATTGGGGCAAAATGGACTCGGGGAGGGGGGGGGGGGTTAACGGTGGTCAAGTTACATCCTTACAATTTTGGGAACTTTCAAGTCTTCCATAATTCACCTGTAAGCAGTATATGAGATTTCCATGCAACATAACAAACACGTGGAGAACCTCTTCTTAAAAACATTTGTTTAAACCTTAAGTTGGTGTCATGTGTTATAGTTTTCCACCCTTGATGGAGTGGTGTCCCATGTTACATATCCTTCTTGCAGGCTTGATGGGTATGCAAAGGGATAACATTTTCTAGCCACCACATACAGATTTTGATGCTTTAACATGTATTATTTATGAATTATGAGCAACATAAACTGAGATGTAACCATGCAGGACACCGTGTCCCTTGTTACATCGTTGATGAGAGAGGACCCTAAACTAAATATGTCACAATGAATCTAAGCTATGATGAAATAATTGTATAGAATCACATGTGGCGTAACAAATATATTTTATAGCAATATAAAATTTTTACCGATATGTCACACATTGTCGAAAAATGTTGCTAAATGTATGTCAATTTCACCCCTCCCCCCTTGTAAAATTTACACAGCACATTATGGGTGAAATATACGAAGTAGATGATAAAATGTTAACGCACTGCGATGAATTCGAGAAGTGTCCTGAATACTACCAGCGAACAACCATTCAAGTGAGTCTCGCCGAGGACAGCACAGGGTCAAAGGTCAGTGGTGATGCAGAAGAGGTCCTTGCGTACATCCTACGAGGGTTCAAAGACTTCATGTTGGAGCTCCCGCACCTGGAAAGCTATGACTGTGATGGCCCCCACAAGCTGCGATATGTGTCCAAGCATGAGTGCCCCCGAGAGAATCCAGATCATAGAAAGGAAGTGATGAAATAGAATTTTTAATAACTCGGTCCTAATTCTCTTGGTACGTGGCGTTAGTATGGGTGAATTGTGTAGTTACGGGCCTTGTTCCCTATGAGTAAACAAAAATCCAAACTAACAGGAGTGTCATGGATAGAGGGCAGGGTTTTAATTTTATTTGAGGGAAATTTTGGCGTAAAACGTTGACGAAGATGCAGAGTTGGCTGATTTAAATCGACGTGATTTAAATCAGCCAACCATGATTTATTTTGGTAAAAATAGACTTTTACAAAAAAGTGATTTGTGATTTAAAACAAAAATTATTTGATTTAAATCGCAATTTGAATCAGTGATTTAAATCAACGTGATTTAAATTGGTCAATCCGAATGCCTAGCTTCACATCAGGGTTGGCTGATTTAAAGCAACGTTGAGATGCCTTTCTTTACAATTCATTTAGATATAGTGATTTTAAACACTTTTAAACTGCAAACAAATTGGCAGTTGTGTGTTAGGGTAAACAGAACTTGGCATAAAGTGAAAAATATGAATTTTATGAATATAACAAGCTATTGGTGCAGATTTAACTTCAGTTAACAAACGTGCCCATAACTTTCACTTAACATTTCCAGATATATGCATAGTTTGAATGTTAGACACTATACAAATCCTTACATACAGTTCAAAACCATTCAGGATTTTTTGCTTCCCTCCAGCAATGATGACATATCAAGCCCAGATGAAATCTGATTCAAGAATGTGGCAGCGTGATGCATTTAGGACTATAACTAACCTGTGGCACAGTTTAAATTGGGAAAAAGTTAACTCAGCTCATGCCACATCACCCTTTGGGTAATTTTATCATTCCATTGCTGTTTACTTGTGGTTTATACAAATTTGCTAATATTATTGAGTCTGTAGCATCTCTGGTATTTTACCAGAGTATATAGCAGGGTATATATCGAACATGCTGAATTTCTGCCTCAACCAGTGGCATAGCCAGAGGGGTAGTGAGGGGAACTTATTTGGCAAACTTTTTTTCTGAGCTTAACAAAGTTGTTTCTGCCAAGAGGCTCGTTGAAATTGGACTCTGTTCATTTTATTTGACAAGTTAACAAGGCAGAATCTGATTTGCTGCACTGTGTTCTCAGGAACTACCACATTAGGTTGTGAACCTAAAAAAGATGAAACCGAGAAAAAAAGAGGTTACTATTCCTAGTATTCCAAAAAATATACATATGTCATGGATATTGCTTATGGTTAGATAGGGAAGCATGACATGGAGTAGCGTGATTCTGTTCATTTTTGTGTCGCCTAAACGAATGTTTTGTGGGGCACTAATATTACCAGTCATGAATTCTGTCTGTCTGTGGGGCCGTATGTTAAAGTTTTAGCTAGGTTAAGTTTTTGCTCTCATTTAGTCTCATTTAAAAAGTTGAAGTCCAGTTGGAACCAAATGTGGGTTATACATGTAACATGGGAACCTTCATATGTTAATGAGGTCAAGGGTCATCTGAGGTCAAGTTGTAAAATGGGCTGAACAGGTAAAATTTGCCCCATTTGAAAAATTGAAGTCTAATTGGAACCAAATGTGGGTTATATACATGTATTTTGCCTTGAAGCCAACCAATTATCAATACTTACCTCGCCCTCAAGGGTAACTGCTCAATAGGAAACACGAAGCATTGTCCTCGGAAGTATTGGGAAAGTACGACTAACTGAGTTTGTTTTTGCATTCAATAGAGGACCTTTAACAATAGAGGACAATAGGGTCCCCGATTGAGAAAGGTCCCCAATTGAAAATCGTGTATAAAACCAATGAGGGCCCTTGCCAAAAAAAAAGTATGAACAATAGGAGGACAAAAGGTCTCCCATTGCAGGCGTTTACACACACATACAAGTGTGTAAACACCGGCAAATGCGGACCTCCTATTGTCCCTCTTTTGTTTATACTTTAACTTTTTCGGAAGGCCTCCCATTGGTTTTGTACACGATTTTCAATCGTGGACCTTGACACAATCGTGGACCCTATTGTCCTCTTTGTTAAAGGTCCACGGTTTGAATAGCTATACAAACTCACATCCGCATTTTTGCATTCCTGTGGAGACATGGCATTGTTCTCCCCTTTGTCCCTGTACTTAAGCAAACCCCCATAGACTTTGTACACAAAATTCCTTGTGGAGACGACCTAACCCATAGAATTGCCCTGTGGAGATCTATTCAGTCCCTTTTTTTGGTCTCTATTGTTTTCATGTCTCCACAGGGTACGGTATATCTCTCCACTTGCACACAATGTTGTTTTTACATCCCTGTGGAGAGTAGACATGGCATTGTTCTCCCCTTTGTCCTTAAGCCAGCATGCCCGGGACGTGCCACTCGTCCGGGTAGCCACGCGCGCCTTGACTAAAGGCCACGGGGCAGTTTTCCAACGATTTCCAGCTGGAAATATATTTGCACTTTTCTTGACAACGACAGCACACCTGGTGCCATCATTTCACAGGATGATTGAGACTACTATTAACTTAGTCTAGTAATGTATTTTGTAATAATTCAGTAAAACAAATTGGGAGGATTACCAATCGTGTACACTACATTTAAAATGATTGAATGTAACTACATGTAGTTGACTAAATAATAACAATGCTGTGACGTTCTGTTCTATTATAATGAATAAACATAACTTTCTCATCAAAATACTGAATTATTCATGATTTTTGCTTCACCCGCCTACGGGAAAGAAATAAGCCAGCAGCTCGATGCGCATGACTGGTGAGAACAATGGAAATTTAAGCACTGGCGAGTCTGCTGCTACTCGGAAGTCTCCCATTGAATAGAGAAATGAGGCAGGAAATGTTGATTGTAAGATCTAAGGAAAACCCATACAATCATGTGGGGACCAACAAATCCAATTGCCCGGTGGGATTCTAACCAGGGTCCAGACTTGTAACCACGGCTCTATCTGACACGGTACATGGTGCCGACATGGATCTCGCAGATTTTCACCTAATATTCATAACAAACTGGCTGATAACAAAAAAATTTGAGTAACAAAGCAGTCTCACAGCTAGTTCCATGAAGTACTCCAGAACCGGAAATTGATATTCCTCAAGGCCAAAAAACTCAAAATTTTAATTATAAGTAATTTAAAAAATGTCCAAATGCAACATTTTTACATTGAAATACCATTGCTGCTGTAGCTAATTAGTATGAAAATTTATTTTAATTTAGCGCATGTGCAGAAACTTAGTAGCCCATTGGAATGTGTGTGCTTGGTAAGGACCAATTCACCAAGAAGCAATTGGAGACTGAGACGCTAGTGGCAGTTTACATACCAGTCCTCGTTCTCATCAGTCGTGCGCATGCTCAGAACTAGCAAAAAGGACCGGTTATGTCTGCTGCCCTCCAGCATCTCGATAGTGTCCCATTTTATTTTCAAAGTAAAAACTGACAGAAGCTGGATTTGAAAACCTGTAACCTCCAGATTACTTGTCCTGGTGCTCTACCCAATCGAGCGGTCATGCATTCTCCAATTTGTCAAATTCTTTGTTTAGAGGGTTTTAGGCAAAAGTATAAAGTCCATGTGATCACACCCCAACTTTACAAGCGACAATGTACAGAATCAATCAAAAGTAAGTATTTTAGTACAGATATACATCGTTAGAACATTACTCGTTTTATTTCAACACAATCCCCCAAACAATATACATTGTACATGTATTGATTTTTCCTCAATTATGACACAGGAAGGTAAAATGGTAATATTTCACAAAAATAATGCACAAAATGTCAGTAGTACAAAATGCACTTCTGGAGTTTAACGGCATATTTTATTAATCAAATTAACTGCTCCTTGTATTATAAAAGGGATATACATGAATGTATATACACTTATATGTACATGTACATGTATATTCATGGAAGATTGGACAAGTACAGCACTGGTCACTTGAACGGGACTAAGTATATTTTGTTTTTAAACTTATTGGGCCTTGAACCTTATTTCTTTCAAATCATGGGGGCATTTCTTCATAAAGTTTTCAAAAGGCATGATGCTTTTAAATTTATTGTAAGCAGACAGAACAACTTAAAAGAATATCATGCCACCAGCTTTGAACTCTGCAAGAGGAATGACAATTTAAACGATGTTGATATTTCAAAGAATGGATGCACCCAATAGGCTCCGCCCCATACAGCAAGTTACTTGTACCTCTATGGCCTGTACACAGTTAAATAAACACAAATTTGTTACACACATTCAATTTTTAACCTGCCTTCAGTATTTGCTAAAATGATTACAGTGGTGTGCAAAAATATTCGTACACTTGGCATATTTTAGGTACTTTAGTTGTTTGTGATGAAATGGCAATCAATATACCAATGTACATTCAAATGAAACCCTCTGGAATGAACTTCAGGAGACTCTCGGGAAATATATTGACACTATGCCCGAAAGATGTGCCGCAGTGATTGCTGCCAAGGGTGGACACACCAAATATTAGAGTAAAGTTTGATAAAAAAAGATGGTAGGACTGGCAGATACTAATGTGAGCTACATGTATGCTCACAACAATTACCTTTTCTATTTAATACAGGTGAAAAATGTAAACCAGGCATTGTTAAGGCATTAAATATCAATTTCTTCAGAGATGTCAAGTGTTCAAATAATTTTGCACACCACTGTATCTTCTCATTACGTTTCTCCTTGAAAGTTAATTTCAAATCACCATTCGCATAGACATCTACAACAGTTTCAAAATATGCATCAATGGTGAGCATTCATTATATTTCAGCAGTGCTTCCAAAATGACAAGGCAACAAGGCTTGGATTAGGGTTTTTTTCTGTACAGTAATTAATACAAAATTCAGTGCTAGTATGCATGTGATTTTATGCTCCAGTAATCTTGGCATCTGTTTGCAACTCAACAAATGATTTCGGAAAAACTAAAAATGCCAAAATTCTATTTCAGCATAAATGACATTTAAAATACTGTTCAGATGTCATATTCAGATTTTGCCCATTTTTTCACCCAATACGACTTTCGACGATCGGTCAATACAGACCTTTTGAACCAAATTTAAGATTGGAACCTTTCATAACTACAAAACCAACAAATTAATATATTATTTAGGGAAATGGTAATTTAGTTATTGTAGCATCAGCATGATCATGACGATCAGGAAGCTTATTGTGAAAGCGCCCATACTTGACACTTTATTACACAACTAGAGGGACAAAGCTTTGACACAAAGGCAGATAAAAAGATTCAAGCACATCCTCTCCTAAAAAAAAGAAATGAAATCTTAGTTTTGAAATGCCCTGACTAAATGTTGCGATTTGTAATTTGAACATTGTGCAAAATGCTAAAATGTGCACATTTACTACAACCAAAACAGCGCTTCATCTACCTTAGCTGTTGGTTCATTGACATAAAAAAACGTTTGCCATAGTGGTCGTTCATTATAGTGAATGGTATGTATTGAATATATCAATTTGGGAGCCAAAGAGGATGTTCGTTATAGTTTGGTATACATGTAGCGGTGTTCGTTATAGTGAAGTTGTACTGTAGACATAGACTCACAATGTGGGCGCTAGTACATGCAGGTCCACCCACCCAAGGGTACTGTGGGTGACAACAGCACACTGCTTCCCACCATCAACAGCAGGTGAAAGACATGTGACTAGTTCACACGACATGCATTTCAGGTGGTACCCTTCTATGAGGATGCAGGCTGACCTCAAGAAACGGGAAGATTTTGCAAGAATACAGGATTTCATGCAATGGCTTGTTTCTGATTGGGTTAAACTAATGAACTAAAACAATGTGATTTAGTGAAACAAAAAACGTTAAAACATGTTGATAACATTGCGAATTGATGATCAAAATAACAGACAAATTTGACGACAACTTCCACTCATGTGCACTGCCTTTGGGTTGACAAACTAATGAGTCTGTGGCTAGACTAGTCTGTGTTTGGGACCGGGATATAAAGTGAATGTGAAGTTTGCTTTAACGGAGGAGCCCACCCGAGTTTCCCGTGGGATTTCCATGCAACCTGTGAATTTGAAACCAAGTACATGTAAGCATTAATAGCTCTTTTTATTCAAAGAAATCTTACGAAATGGCCAAAATACCTGATAATCAGCGATTTACTTCTCTCTCAGCACAGCACAGCACGTGTGCTGTTATCATTTCTCTTTTTGACCCATTGAATACGGATGGCGGTTTGAAGAAAAAAAAACCTGAACGGTTGACGTCCGGACCAGCATTCTTCTGCGTATTCATCCCATTGTTCGTCTGGTGCGTGCATTACGTTTGGCTGCACAAACCAGTCTGGCATACCAGCACCTCATTATAAAAGCCATATTTCAAGGGGTTAAGATACCTTCCAACTTGGACTGCAGTTAAAACAAGATCAGGCATCCAAGCTGTACTTAATTAAATAGACACAATTTAATTCCCCCCCCCTACCCCCTAAAAACAACCCAAACAAAACCAAAATACAAGAAATGGAGTAAAATTACGCTAAGATATAAACTCGATGTGCTGTCTTACGCTGTGGAGATTTGGGGTTAATCTTTCATGTCAAGTTGTGGAAGATCATACAAAAGAACATGTTCCTGCATCGAAACCTAACTTTGGAATGGAAATTAAAACATGATCAATAATTCATGGATCCCTTACACTCGGTGGACAGGGTTAAAACACGTCATCGATGGTACTCAGTGAAGTAACAAACTACACAGTTTGACCAGCATTCCTACTTGCTGCTTGAAACATCACATCACTCTGAAGAACAGTCGAACTCCTTGCAAGCTGGGGACTAAAAATTACAGCAACCCCCCCCCCCCTCCCCCCCCCCCCCACAAAAAAAGGTGTTCCTTCAGAAAATCTCATCATACAAGTGAAAGCTGTTGCCGACCTGTAATCCTCTTTTGCGGTGAGATAATCTTATTTCCACACTTCATACATAAAATCCTTCAGGACAGTTCTATCTACATATCCACTCCATGCAGCCAGTGTTCGGGTCATCGCTGTCTGGCAGAGCAACAAGTGCTAAGTGGGGGGGGGGCACATTCATTTTGCTGATGGCTTTCCCGCATCAGTTTTCGCTTACCAAAAGCCAGCATCTTCCATGAACAGTGCACAGCGTACTCCACCAATTTGCGAAAAGTGCACAAAATCATAGCATACACTGCACACTGTTTATTACCACTTGCAAGTGACGAAGGCGAACATTGGTCCCGGAGCGCCCGAACTTTCCACCCACTTTTGCAGTTTCATTGCACGAGGGCCACGATGTGCACGATGTGCATCCCTCATCACTTGATAGCAAGTACAACGTGTACATGTACATGAGTTTGGGATCCACGATCATCAGTTTTAGTTTGTGTTTTGAAGTTGTTTTTCCTATATTTGTTTGGCTCCCCCAATCATCAGTTTTGCCCAAGGGCGGCAAAGCGGTTTTCTAGATCCAGCTTGGGGCCTTGACTTCCTGGGTTGGGCATGCTCGGTCCTCCTCTTGTCACCTTCTCAAAATTCTTGTCGGAGTTCTTGTCGCTGCAGAAACCAAAAAGAAAAAAACCCCAAACGGGTAAATGAAATTGCAACAAGTAATGCTGCGAGTGGCTTAAATTAACAAACAGAAATGCTACCTCATCCTGTTAGCTTCATTTTGTTTTAAGAAGAACCGTGTGTACAAAAAAACTAGATACTTGAACATAACAGTATGTTTGAGGTCTTAAATTCTGCTAGCCTTTATCACTGTACATGTACATAGAGTGATGAACCCTAACCCCTGTGTCACTTTTACTGGTAGGTGTCCTGAACCCGTCAAAGTCCAACACTGTGCAGTCTACCCATGGCACATTCTTTGTACTTGGACAGACAAATTGGGGCATCACAGCTCCATGTAAAGTAATGGTGCCAAGGCTGTACAGTCTTGAAACCATCAAAATGCAACACGGCATTGGTGTTGGATTTGGGACGGTTTGGGTTATTGTTTTTGTGCATAAGGAACACTCCCGAAAAAGTGAAAACCGAATTACAAACCCTAACCCTGCTGAACCCACCAAGATCCAACAACAAAATTCTGCTGAATTTTGTTGATCTGAGTAATGAACAAAAAGATTTTTTGTTTTCCCTGTTGGGTACAGAAGTGTCCTGGATAAAAAATAAAACCTGTAGAAGGGTAAGCGCTACAAGAGCACTAATTTACCAGACATGTATGAGGGTCAAGCTACTAGACGTATCCATTTTTGTGTACAAAGTAATGAAAAGCTTGAAATTGAAGTAAGTTTTTAGTCTGTCTTTTGTTGCTTTACTCACCTTCAACCCCCCCATGACCCAAGTTTGATTTCCACCGAGACAGGCTAGGCCAACACTTGCACTGGACTTTCAGTCTCTACCCGACTCCCTTGGTTTTCATGAGAATATTTGTCAAGGGTTTCCCACTCACTGCTAAAACTGAATCTGTTCATTCTATGTCCAACGATTCTTTATGTTTGCGAGACACTAAAGTTGTGCAAACCCGACCCGAAACCGAAACTGACCCGAAACCGACTATGGTTCAAGTTCGGATTTGGCATCAATTCAAATTCATGTTTTTGTTTCATGTTTATAACATTCAGATCAGATTGGTTCAGTTAAGCCCAACTGCAAGAAAACCGTATGAAGCCAAAACACACACACACACACACACAGTCATGTAAACGGGTGCAATCGTGGACCTCCCATTGTTCCTCTTTTGTTTATACTCTAACTTTTTCAGAAGGCCTCCCACTGGTTTTGTACACTATTTTCAATCGTGGACCTTGACACAATCGCGGACCCTATTGTCCTCTTTGTTAAAGGTCCACGGTCTGAATAGTCATACAAACGCAGTCCTACTTTCCTATACTCGTGAGGACAATGCTTTGTGTTTCCTATTGTTCCTTTAATATAACCCAACTCCATAGACTAAGCACGTATCTTTACGTTCGAGGATTGATTTTAACAAAAGACTGACTCTCGAGGACAAGAAAGATTCTTTTGTATTTTCTTTCTCCTCTTGTCCTCGAACGTAGTACAATAGAAGAGCGCACACACACATCTGCGTTTTTGCATCCCTGTGGAGACATGGCATTGTACTTAAGCAAACCCCCATAGACTTTGCACACAAAATTCCTTGTGGAGACAACCTAACCCATAGAATTGCCCTGTGGAGACCTATTCAGTCCCTTTGTTCGCATTGTGTTCATGTCTCCACAGGGTACGGAATATCTCTCACACACACAAAAACAATTTTACTCTTTTGAAAAAATTACACAATGATCTCCCCATTCAATCTCGCGACAGTGTGCATACATCATGACTGTGCTTACATTTCTCATACAGTCTGGATGAGATCTACCGCCAACCTGTCTCGTTTACACCAATTTGACTCCTTGAATTATGGCTACGTGAGTCATGTGACAAGTTCGACCCGAGATTGCTTACTATAGGTTGGTTCCAGACGGTGTACTAGACATGGTTGACTAGACAGGGTTCCGTCAAGGTTTGTTCAACAACTATTAACAATAGCTGAAAATACTTCATGCTCGAATGTGCTCATTGCTACAGATACTTTCAAGGTATCCTTGGTTTTATTTATTATTATTTTTTTTTAATTACCCAATACAATTCTAAAAGCCACTCTAGGTAAAGGGTTATGATCAGAGGTGGTGGGGTTGGTGACATTTTGAATTGTCAGCCCTACCACCCTCATGCTTTTCCTGGGCCCAGATCTACATAGCAGTACCAAAAAACATAGCATTCTCTCATGAAAAAAAAGATTTATAAAAAGTTGATGGTTTCTTCAGAAATAAGTTTTCTATCTCGCACAAATGCTGAGCAATGTCGAGCCAGTAATCTCACTCACGTGTGCTTGGCTATATCGGAGCTGGCGGCTAATGATGGGAACTCATGCTCACTGGAGATCTGCGGAGCGGTCTTGCTCCTACCAGTTAACCTGGAGGGGTTCGCGCTTAACTTGGTGCCGGCCTGGCCGCGCATGCTGGGCGGTATGTACTTCCCACCTGATACCACTTTGGGAGCTGGCGCCACTGGTTCTACGGGCTTTGGAGCCTGGGCGGGCTCCACCTCTTTGTCAGTATCTGAAAGATGCAGAGGAAATGGAATAATAATTACAGGTTATGAATGGGTCTAAACTAAAGTAGCGGTCACTCCCATCATTCTGATAGCCACGTCATGATGTGAGACACAACGACCTTGCAAATAAGTTCCGAGCACTGAGCACACAGCGCTTAATACACTACGTCGGAAAGGAGCGAAAATCTCTCTTCTAATTTACATCCCCTGGCGCAAATTCCATTGATGTACCCACTGCCAGCCGACCCTGGCAAGCTCCATGGCCGAGTGGTCAAGACGTCTGCACTAGTAGGTTGTGGGTTCGAGTCCCGCCCGAGTAAGCCTTTGCAACCTCATGTTTTCCAATTGAACAGAAGTGCGTTTAGAGATACAGCCCTTTAAACAGTGGGTGGAAAGAAATTAGTAATTTGTTTTTTTCATCTTAATTCACCAATATTAACGTTTCAACAACAACAAAATGAAAATATAAGTATAACAGAAGCAAACAAACCAAAAAAAAAAAAATCTTAAGTGCAGATTTTTTGCCTCTTTACATAGAACAGCCCTTTGTGTGTTTTTGCACAGTGCGACATATAATACCTTTTTGTAGAGCGGGTCACAAATGCATGTTTTGCAGGATGCAGTGGCTCTTATCATTTAAGACCTGGCACCAAAAACCAGGTGGAAAAGTAGCAACATTTGCAAACTGAGATCATGGTATTTCCTAAAGGTATAGGTGTAAACATTAATTTGGTGTATGTGTGTTGCTGTAGCTCATTCCTAGCAACTACTACCTTTTGAAGTTATTCTTAAAGTGAACAAAGAAACTGGCAGCAGCAGGATTCGAACCTGTAAGAAACATGTAGTAACACTGATAGCTGGGGGAACACTTTCAATGCAATTTATTCAAGTTAAAAACTGTTCAGAATTGTAAAAACTGTTTCACAAATTCAGAACTTCCAGTAACCAATTACTGTCTCGAAAAGTCTCAAACAGTTAAAAATTTTCACTGTTTTTCAACAAGTTCAGAAGAATTATTCACTTCAGATGCAGAATGTCATCTAAAAATATCCGTTCCGAAGTGTTGAAGATCAAACTGTTCAGAATTGTTAAAAAGCTGTTTCACAAATTCAGAACTTTCAGTAACCAATTAATGCACTTTCATATCCAATTTATGGAAGTTTACAACTGTACTAGTCCAGAAAAGTAAAAAATGCGGATTGCATGCATGGATTTCTTTGTGTACAACGTGCCGTTTTCCTTTCTCAGTCCCGCATAAAACCGGGACAAAAAATTGTCGAGTTCCGAATTAGTTAAAGCTTCAATTGTTGTTCCTGCGTGTCTAGCAAATTCATCTAATCGTTTCACTGCATATTTGATTTGTCTCTTTGTATTTGGAGCGTCAGCATTGCTTACAAGTTCCAATATTTCGTCGTCTGTTAGGAGAACAAACCGCGGCAGTTCGGGTAACTTGGCCGCCATGTTGTGTGAATGACGGCGCTGTTGTAGCGCCACCTAGTGACCGTGAAATTAGAAAAGTTTTTGGGTTCTATCAATGCGCGCGCACCATGTGATAGACCCATGTGATAGAACGTATTGGGCGGGGCGGGTTCGCGTCGCGTCGGCGGGGATTTATTCAGGTGTTGTATAATATATAATGTATCATGATGTACCATGGAGGAATAAAAAAATACATACATGCACTAAATGTGTCTTTCTTTGACCGTTTTCTAAACCCCGACATGACATCTCCGCTCCGCGCGATTTACCTTCCGCGCGATTTACCCTCCGCGCCGTACGTTGTCAAGTGCAAACAACGTCTTATTCCCAGTGTACAATGTACGTCCCTACACGCTTGCGAACTCGTCTTGAGATCGAGGGGTATGGCAATTGTTTGCAATAAGGTCAACCCCTGTAGCGCATCTGCACGTGCGCGTTGCTTTGTTGCTAGCCTTGGTCAAGTGCAAGCAACCGCACTGAATGCCACCGTCTTTCCCCAGTGTACAAGGCACACGTAGTTAGGTGTAGTTACGTGTAGCGAACTGCGTCGCGTCTTGAGAAAAGATTAAAACACGTGCCGCGCATCCATTGTACATTGTGCAATGTCATGTCGTCTTCACAAAATATATGACACGATCGTTTGTTGACAGCTCGCATGTGATCGTCCATGGTATTATCATCTGTGTTACTAATCAACAATGCTGAAATAGAAACAAACGCTAGTCTTTCTAGAGTGCCATAAAGTAGCCAACTGAAGGTAAATGTCGCTTAGCTTATCTTGGCATTTTTTTCACTAGACCGCCGGACTACTTAGAAAAGGGTTTTGACTAGACCGCCGCTGTTTTGACTAGAATTTGTCTAGCGGACCAGTGTTAAGGTCGAACCCTGGGAAGGACATGCAGACAATAAGCCAGTTCGGTATTTCAACTGCACATGTGCACAATGACATGGGTCACGGGGTAATTCGGGATAACTAACGCGCATGCATGAACGTGCAAGGGGGTCGCACAATGCGCACATGTTAAATTCAATCCGAATGGGCATTCGTGTAACATCGCGTGACATTATGTCTGCAATTTTATCCTGAATAACCTTTGACCTGGACTACTTCATCGAGATCCCGAGCTGGCTTACTAACAGAGTTGTAGTCGAGTCCCTACAAGTCCTTTCACAAGTCCTTTCGCAAGTCCTTTCGCAAGTCCAGTCAGAAGTCCTTTCATAAACCGGTCACAAGTAACTTAATGAACAATGACAAAGGAATGCTTTTGTCAAATCTCATTTGAATAGCTTGTGATTGGAATTAGGACTGGAGGGCTTGTGATGGACTTGCAGGGACTTGTGATGGACTCGACTACAGCCCTGGCTTATACACTGTACCTGTTTCTAACTTGTTCCAGGGTCCACTAGGCACAGACCCTTTGCCTTTGACTGGCTCTCCATTCTCATCCAGTTCCTCCTCTTCCTCCTCCTCCATATCTTGATCAGGGTTCGCACTAAAATCAACCAAAAAGGGAGTGGGGATGATAAACTCATGCATGTGTTACAGACTAAAAATTAAAGCTGGGGGAACAATTTGATTAAATAATCCATTGTGTTTCTTTTGCTGATGGAGCATTCTCTGTATATGGCCCCAGAATCTGGAACAAATTTAATACATCAGAGGCACCAGGTCATTGCATACATTCAAGACACTCCTAAAAGCTCACACGTTTCAGGAGGCGTACCATCAATAATTATTCTTTACTTTGTGCCTCAGCGCCTTCGAGCAAACTTTTTGATTTTGACACTTTAGAAGTGTCATTGATTGATTGATTGATTGATTGATTGATTGATTGATTGACCCTAACTCTCCTAGGAATTCTCACCTGCAAACTTCTTGAATCCTTCAAAATCCACCACTGGGCAGTATAAACCCAATGGCACACTCTTTGTACAGTATATAAATAACGAACATCATGGGATCCACAAAAAAAGTTCACTACAGTGGTCGTTCATTATAGTGAATAATGGTGTGTATAACCCTCCTATGCAAACATACATTCTGAGGCCATGTTGTTGTATGGGTCCAAATGTTATCTGATCATGTCTGTGTAAAATTATAGCAGGGGAGGTGGAAGGGAATTTTTTTTACTGATTTTGACCTTTTAAATAGTAGGAGGGTTTTAAATATAACAATATGGGTGCCGAAGATGATATTCGTTATAGCCAAATGCTCGGTATAGCAGTGTTTATTATAACGAAGTTCTACTGTACTTCAACTTACAAGGGACATTATAAAAGCCCCTTGTTTCATTCGCTCTAATCTTGCAAAATTTTGCAAAATCTTTCAAAACCTCTTGGTGGAATTTGAAGGATATGGGAGGGGGTTAGGGTTAATAAAAAATATCTGCCCTCACATCTGATTGGCAAAGTGAACAACGTTTGAAAATTATCTAAAGTCACCCAGTCACAATCTCGGCAAACCTTATCTGTAGCTGGATCTTCAATCCGCTGTAATCTTTCTCTATTTCGTCTTCATTGTCTCTCCAATCATCTTCATCCTGAAAAAAAAAGAAAGAAATGTGCAGGGTAAAAGATTACTGTACTGAAATAGCCCCGAACAATTTGAGAAGGTATAAAGTTTAAACAAGCAGGATCAGGATTCAGGAACACATGATCCCACCCAGTTCAAACCCCAGTGCTCGTGGGATCTTGTTGATCATCTGAGTAAACACAAACAGCTTGTTTCAGCTGTTAGATTTTAAATGTTACAATCAGGAGGCTGTTCCAGCTTTACATGTACGTCTTCCTCTTGCTGGACTTTGGTGGGTTTTGAAGGGTGCCTGGGGAAGGGAAAGAGGGGTAATCTTGGCTTAATCCTCCCAGATCCTTCAAAATCCACCAGGCCATGCAGGCAGTGGGGATGGACCATTTTGCAGCACTGAGGAAAGTAAAGAATACCGTTAGTCACACTGGGGTTGACGTCCCTTGAAAGTTAAAGTACATTTTGTAGATACAAAAACTGTGTCATTGGGTAGTTCTGCAGTGATAGATTTAGGATGATTTGGCAAGGCTTCTGGCAAGAATTCACAGGGTTCATTATTTTGGCAATTTGGCATGTTTGGGGAAATTGATAGTAACAAAATCAGTCACAATTTACATGTACATGTACATTGGAAAATGTGCTTAACCCTAACCCCCCGAGGGTGCAGGCAAAATCGGTAAGATTTTACTTTGATAACCCCCCCCCCCCCCCCCCACCACCAAAATGAGTCAGGAACAGAAAAACCTGGCGATGAACCTCGTGTTGCGGCAGGAAATGTCGGAGGAAACACGCTGCGCTGTCACTTCAAGTACAAGCAGTAAATCCTCGAAATAAATTCATGAACAGGGAAAATACATACACAGACAAGAGAGATCAAGTTCTGTGAATTAACTTGCAGAAATCTTCTTTTAGTGGGCGGCGCGGCGGGAACCAGTACAGCATTGCCGCATTGAGCATTACGCACGTGTTTTCATCACAGTGATAGGAAATCACACACCGAAGGGAAATTGTAATAGCGAAGGGAACTTGTAAAAACAACGGAGGTTTCTTCTAAAAATATAACGAATGTAAGTAGGCAAACAAATTACAAGCATTTTTGGCGTAAATAGGTTGTTGAGAGGCGTTTTGTGAAGACAGAAAAGACAACAGGGTATATATATTTTTTAACTTGCCTATAACAATTTTAGAATCAGGGCCGAAAAATTAGGGTAGGTCAGGTAACCGGAAACAGAACTTTTTTGTTGGCCTTATCTTGATAATGGCTATGTACACATAGGTTAGGTTCAATTCCTTGAAATGTCACTGGAAAAGGTGAAATTTTTAGAAAATTTCGCTTACCAAGACCACAGCCATTGAAATTCGGCAGTTTAGCATAGTTTTTGCCGACTGAGGGCGCCCTAATGCTCTCGACCAACCACAGCGTCGCTTGAGGCAAAGAAAACAAAAATCCTTAAATTGTTTTCGCAGGAAACAGTCGTATAAATATTTGCTTCAGCTGCTAGAGTATGCTGTATGAACCTGAAGCAAATATTTATACGACTGTTTTCTCCGAAAACAATCCGAGAATTTTTGTACAGGTACATGTATGATCAGAAAGATTTTACTTCAATACCCCCACCAAAATCGGTCTGGAACAGCAAATTTTTGGAAAATAACCAACCCTCCTTTATAACAAGTGTCTAAACATGTGGCTCAACCTGTTACTTCAAGATTTATGTCAGCAAAATCTGTAAATAAATGAGGCAGAAATCAACATGTAACAGTTGGGCCTACATGTATGTGAACACTTTGAACTCATGAGTGACCTTATGTGTACAGAACATCTAACACAAACTTTGTTCCCCTAAATTGCACAAAAGTTTCGTTACTAACGTCTAAAGTCTCAAAATTAAAGGGGTAATGGGTCAACTCGTACCCGAGTGAACTCGTACCCCAAAATTTACACCCGAGTCAACTCGTACCCGAGTCAACTCGTACCCGAGTCAACTCGTACCCGAGTCAACTCGTACCCGAGTCAACTCGTACCCGAGTCAACTCGTACCCGAGTCAACTCGTACCCGAGGTACTCTCGGATGCGTGCACACAGTCGTACTTCCCCAATACGTCCGAGGACAATGCTTTGTGTTTCCTATTGTTCCTTTAATATAACCAACCCCCATAGACTAAGCACGTATCCTTACGTTCGAGGACCGATTTCAACAAAAGACTCTGCGTTCGAGGACTGAAAGGTTTCTTTGTGTTTCCTTTCTTCTCTTGTCCTGGGAGATATATACAGTGCACGTACACACAAGCAAACGAAACACAAGTGTCTCCAATTTGGTTTCGCGCAAACTCATCATTCAGTTTTATTTTATATTATTATCAGAGAATAAACATACGGCATACGGTGATCTATTTATGCACCTAATCTGTGGAACAGACTTCCCGTTTATGAATCTGGAATTATCTTAACCCTAACCCTCCAGGGTATTTTGGCTAGAAACCCTGCCAGATGCATCAGATTGCATACTTTGTCACATTGACTTGTGTGGAGAGTGCAGCAAGGTCAAGCTGTCACCACAGATGCACTGTGCTGCGTCTGGCAGGGTTAGGGATGTACAAAAAAATATAAACAAAAAGGACCGTTAAGCGAGTAAGCACACAAACAAAGAAAACAAAAATAAGTTGCATTATAAAAGTAGAGATTTGTCCAGTTATTTGTACTTTTTTTAATCCTCATTTTGTGAAATTTACTGCCTGTTTACGAAAATGAAAATCACATTTTAGTGAAAATCTCAGTCATCATAAAATCGCATAGTCATCCATTACCAGTCATCCAATCTCTGTGAAAAAAAGAAAGATATCATTTATTTAGAAGGTTCAGATATTAAAAAGACAGTATATGAAAACTTATTAAATATTAAATCATCCAGAGAGGGAAGTACGAGTTGACCCGGTGTCATGCCAAAAAGTGTCCGGTGCCAAATACTGTCCGCTCATTAGCATACTGCTCTCTGATTGGTCAAATACTGGCCGCTGAGTACGCACAAAAGACACGGACACTATTTGGCATGTATAACCATGGAGGTATAACATGCCAAATAGTGTCCGCTGCTAAAAAGTTGATAGCTTGACGGCAAGGACGCCATGGATGCACGCTACGTACGCCCGGACACTATTTAGCAAGCTTTCGGTATCGCGATGACGTAATACCCACTTGACCAATCAGAGAGCAGTATGCTAATGAGCGGACAGTATTTGGCACCGGACACTTTTTGGCATGACACATTTTGGCACGAGTTGACTCGGGCACGAGTTGACTCGGGCACGAGTTGACTCGGGCACGAGTTGACTCGGGCACGAGTTGACTCGGGCACGAGTTGACTCGGGCACGAGTTGACTCGGGCACGAGTTGACTCGGGCACGAGTTGACTCGGGCACGAGTTGACTCGGGCACGAGTTGACTCGGGCACGAGATGACTCGGGCACGAGATGACTCGGGCACGAGATGACTCGGGCACGAGATGACTCGGGCACGAGATGACTCGGGCACGAGTTGACTCGGGCACGAGTTGACTCGGGCACGAGTTGACTCGGGCACGAGTTGACTCGGGCACGAGTTGACTCGGGCACGAGATGACCCAAAATCATTAAAGGTTGTGCCAAGCAAGTGTGTGAACCAAAAATGGACAGTTATCTTAGAAGGTTTTGCTGTTCCTGACTGATTTTGGTGAGGTATTCGAGTAAAATCTTTCTGTATGATCTATTCTAGACTAATAGTTATTCACTGGAAATCATAATTTTGATACTTTTTTAGGTAGCTGCAGTGCATATTGCGCAATCTTCATTTTTACCCTGCACTGTCAGTGTCAATTCATGCTTTGCTAGGCCTACTTAAAAACCACATGAAAACACATTTTAATTAAACGATGCTCGGTCATTATGCTCCCCCTCTTTTAAGTTTTATAGCTCTAATTTAACCGTGGAGGAAGGAAGGATATAGATCCTTCCTCCATGCTTTAACCAACATGGCTGGTCAAAGGAACGTAGGACAGTATGAAGAACAATCTCACCCCAATGATATCCTTGGGTTTATCCTCTGTTTCTTTTGGAGGCGGCGGCGGCTTTTCTTTCTCTCTTTCTTTCTGCTCCTTCTTGAGATCCGCTTCAGTGAGCCGCTTGGCGATTTCTTCGGTGGTGCTCTTCGCGAATTTCGTTTTGCTTTTCTTTTTGCTCTTGTCCTTCTTCGCGAAGAAGTCCTCCAAAGATTTATCGCTCATGGTGCCTGAGTGTGGTACGTTCACTTACAGGAGAAAAATCCTACAAAAATAGGGAATTTGACGTCGAAATTATGGTCCAGCTGCGAAACAGAAATTCCATGCCCAGCACCTTTCCTGCGAAGACTTCCCAGAATGCATTGGGAAAATGTCAAGGGTCAATCATGAATATGCATTAAAGGTCAAATAAAAAATGTCCACGATGACATGACACCGCCGCGTTGTCAACGTACATGTACGTACGTACGTAAATGACCGATACGACGTCGACGCGACGTCTAGTGATTTTCCATTCATTTGGCATGTTTTGGTGAATGGAGATTTGGCACGTACACAACGTTCTTTGTAAATGTAGATAAAGTGAAGCCAGATCTGTGAGGTTTTCTCGTCGCAATCTCCGGATTGTTAAGTAGGCCGAGATTGGAAAAGTATCCAAAGTATCTGCTGTCTTCACAGTAGTCAAACTTCATTTTCCGGCCGTTTTTATCAACACCGGCCTTCATTGATCGGCAGGCAGTAGCTGGGCAAGTGGCAACCGGCAACTGACAACATTTCTTCCGCCAAGTCGCCGGCCGGTACGCGGTGCGCTCCCCAGCCCGTTTGTGAGCTAGCACCTACCTTGCGGGCACCCTCCACATGAGCTCGGGCAGTTTTTACAAATCATCTTAACTAGTATAATCATTTCCCCATTGTGTAGCTGGGTGAGGATATCAGATCACCATCATGGTTCGCCTAACGATTCTTCTTTTAAGCTCGGTCAAAAGTCTGCCATCTAGAATGGACCACTTTTCGAAGTTTTCACCATCCCCCTTGTCGATGAAGCAATTTTTAGATTTCGGTAAGTAACGTTAATACTAGGCCTCTCCATAATCACATTTTTGTTATTACCTTGTGTGATTGAACCATTTATTGTGAATATAAACACTCGGTATCTGTTTCATGATCGATCGCTTATTTTTAGGCTATTTTAAGTCGAGAGAAACAAAATATTGGGCAACAAATGTACTGTTTTATACAAACAAATTGTAGAATTTATTTTACAAATGGTTATTTTTCTTGCTCAGATCGTTTTTATATTGATCAGGTTTGTAGTGTATAGTGTGTGTATAGTCACACACACATTTATTTTTTCATGTTGGCATACAATTCAAATACATGTAAGTTGATAATTAATAATTCATGAAGTTAATCATCCATACATTTAATTGGTAGTTTTAATTAAATTAGTAATCTAATATAACAATATAACAAGTATCATACACTGCAATACCAACATGTAGGAAGAGCGAAGCAAGCTTTTATGCTCTCCCTGTGAGGACAGAGGACAAATATATATTTCTACAAACGTGGGACGAGGAGACAAATATTATGAGACCAAACTGAAGTGACAGTATATGTAAAATGATACACAAATTATTACTGGTAACAATATTCTACTGACAAGGGACAAGAAGACGGAACTTGACTTAAATAGTATATAATGATAGAAATTATCTTTTCTAGGTAAATAAACGAATTGATAATTTAAGCTATGTAATATGGACTAATATTGACTTAGTACATTATCTTTAAATTCCTTTGCAAACACTTTCAAACTAGTGGTGTTCTTAAGTTTTCTGTCTAGTTTATTCCAAAGGAGAGCACCCCGAGTAATTAAGCTTTGTTTTGCAAGTGATGTTCTATGGTAATTTATATAAAGATCACCTTTTGATGCACCACGAGTACTGTAGGAATGAACCGATGAAGACATGGTGAAGAGGTTACAGAAATTTGAAGGCAGCATACGATGGTTGTACTTATACATAAATTTACCTATGTTAAGACTGTATAAATCATTAAACTTAAGTACTCTCAGCTTTGAGAACAAAGGAGAGGTATGTGCCAGATAATTGGACTTCGTTATTATTCTGACTGCTTTTTTTTGCAGAAGAAAAAGTTTCTGACACTGAGTGCTCGAGCTGCCCCATGAAAGAATTCCGTAATTTAAATATGATAAAATAAGGGAATTATAAATTGTTAAAAGAATTTCTGAGGGCAGGAAAAACTTCAACCTATTCATAACACCAATGTTTTTCGATATTTTGTTGGACAGTGTTTCTATCTGCTTGTTCCACGTTAGGTTTTCATCAATATGTATTCCAAGAAATTTAGTGTTTTTTACTTGATTAAGGATTTCTCCATTTATAGTGACTGGGTTTCTGCACACATATTTATTTTGTTTACTACTAAATATGATATAATTTGTTTTTGATAAGTTGACCGATAGCTTATTACATAAAAGCCATGTATTTACTTTAACAAGTTCTTGGTTTATTGTCGCTACAGCAACATTAGCGTCATGGTGGTTATAAAGTAAATTTGTGTCGTCAGCAAAGAGGCAAAATGAAATCAAATTACTTGACTTGCAGATATCGTTCATATAAATGATGAACAGCAATGGCCCCAGAACAGATCCCTGAGGAACTCCGCATGATATTACATCTTGCATTGAATTTGTGTTGTTATATGTTACAAACTGCAATCTGTTCGTCAGGTAACTTCGAAACCACTGCAACGCTACACCACGAACACCAATGTATGCTAACTTATGTATTAAAATATTATGATTGACAGTATCAAATGCTTTTGACAAGTCTAAGAATATGCCAATGGAGATTTGTTATTTTCTATAGCATTGACAATTTGATTTAATACACTTATTATTGCTAATTCAGTAGAATGTTTACTTCTGAAACCATACTGTGAATTCGATAGTAATCCATATTTTTGGATGAAGCATAGTAGTCGACCATGAATTAACTTTTCAAAAACTTTAGAGAACACAGGTAAAATGGAGATTGGTCTGTAATTACTGATATCGTGTTGATTACCCTTTTTGAATATAGGTACTACCTTACCTTTTTTCAGTTTGTTTGGGAAAACCCCTGTTGTAATGGATTCATTAAAGATTAGGGCTAGTGGTTTGAGTAAAGCACTCTTCGCTTCTTTAATAATAAATGATGATATACCATCCCATCCTGGGGCTTTATCAGAGGCAAGATTACAGATAACGGAGGATATTTCGTCTTCAGTGATTGGCTTTAGAAATAGAGAATGTGGGCATCTGTCATCAAGATACGATTCAAAGCCTTGATCACACGTTTGCAGCTCACTTGCAATGCTATTACCAATATTAACAAAATATTTATTAAAAGTGTTCGATATATCAAGGTCGTTGTCTATTTTTTCACCATCTTTAATAAAGTAAGTTGGAACTGATGTGTTTTTAGATTTACATAATAATGAATTAATGAGTTTCCAAGTACCTTTATGGTTATTTTTTTCTTTATTAAACTGAGTTTCTAAGTACTCCTTTTTTGCGCTTCGTATTACTTTTGTGAGGTTGTTTCTATATTGTACATGCACCCTTTTGTTTTCTAATGTGGGTCTTTTGAGATACTTTTTATACATGTGATTCTTTCGTCTGATGGAATTATAAATTCCCTTAGTTATCCATGGTGATTTATTTATTTATTTTTTTTTTTAAAGTAGATTCATTATAACATAGAGGAAAATCCCTTTCATAGAAGTTGATAAAAATGTCTAAGAACGTATTATAGCTATCATCAACATTATCTGAAAACAGAATGTGATCCCAGTCAATACCGTTAAGATCCTGAATAAAACGTTGGATGTTAGTTATTTTGAAGTCTCGTTTAGGTTTGTTTAGTTTGTTTGTACCTGTTTCTTTACACTGATCGATCGTCATAAACACTGGTAAGTGGTCACTTATATCAGTTAGTAATATTCCTGAATTATGATTAAGCATATCATTAGTAAAGATGTTATCTATTAGCGTTGCGCTTTCACTTGTAATTCTTGTAGGTTTATTGATTAGAGGATAGAAGGAATGTGAAGAAAGGATTTCAATAAAAGTTTGAACATTGCTATTTGTGTCACGATGTAGCAGGTTAATATTGAAGTCCCCCATTAAATAGCATTTTTTATTAAAGTTACTTGTTGTTTGAAGTATACTATCAAAGGCATCTAAAAACTGTACGTATGATGTATCGGGGGGTCTATATATTACTCCCACTATAAATGAATTGCCACTGGTGCTTTCGACTTCAATAAAATATGATTCTATTTCTGTAGAATTTATACATAAATCTACTCGAGTTTTGTAAGTATAATTATCTCTGATGTATAATGCTACCCCACCGCCTCGCTTACTTTGTCTACAAGAGCCTTCTATGACATAGCCTGGAATTTTTATTAAAGGATCGTCAAGATCCTTTAGCCAAGTTTCTGATATTACGATGATGGAAAAGTTACTTTTTAAGAGAGACATGTAGTATCGTAACTGATCAATATTTTTGGCGAGACTCCTTGAGTTAACATGCAGCAATTTGAAGTCAGTATTAGTTGCAAAGTTAAGAAGGAATTGATCTTGATCATAGTATTCACAGAGTGTGTCGGGGAGGTTTAAGTTATCATCTGGGTCTATACTTGAAAGATTATCAAAGGAAATGTCCCTATCAATATTTGTATCGTTGTATATCATTTAGTACAGGGTATAGTACGTATAATTATTTGGTTTGGTCTCAACAACAGAAAGCCACACATAAAGTGTATGAATACAATTACTAGTAAACACAGTTATCAATATAAATAAAGCTAAACAAGGGATAAACATTGATTAATAATACAAAATCATGAACGCATTTGTTTTTTTACACCAGGAATTAAGGGCAGCGAAGTGTTTTGTTTCATAAATAGACGGATAACAAAAACAACTATAGAGGTAGCAAAAATAAGATTGTGAGTGGAATCTGGGTATGGCGAATTACATATTGTTAAGCTGGCTGGTTGTTGTAATAGATACCTTACGCTTGTTGGGTAGTAGGCAGATGATGCGGCCGTCGGATGTCCACGCGTTTTCAGCTTTGGGGTGATTTTGAGCTGCCTTGAGCAAGGCTAAGCGAGTTGGTGTAAGACTCTCGGTGATTGCCATGCTGGTTCCCTTGAGAAGACGTTTTTGGCTGAAGACTTTGTGTCGTTGTACATAGCTAACAAACTTCACTACCATTGGTCGCGGACGTTGTTTTCCTTGTCTTCCATTGTCTTCCCTGGCTTTCCCGATTCGATGTGCCCGATCAAGGTTTGAACAAATATATCGTTGGTTTAGCTCCTGGTTGGTTCAAGATTTTAACTTAGTAAGTGACGTTATTGGGAATTGGTGTTTTCTTCTAGACATGGTCAAATGGTAGAGGACAAAATAGGAAACCTTTTTTATGATTTAGGCAAGTTCCTGTACTTGAAAAAAGAAGCTAATTTTTAATGGCGTTAAAAGCAGGGCAGCTCAAGTTTCCTTACTTCAGTATTGCTAATTAAACAATTGAAAAATATAGTGGCATATTGGGGGAAACATTGAGATTTAACAATATTATACTTTATAGCCACAAATGCATATTGTGTATCACCTACGTCATTATAAAACTTTGTTTTTCTCCATTGCTGAAACTGAGAGAAAGTAGGAAGTGAAGATCTACATAGCCAAATCTGTTATCCATCTGTTGTAGCAATATGGCCTACCATTATCCAAAATGAAACGGGTTAATCTGTAAAAGTTCAGAATTATTATGTTTTTATGTTAGATCCAGTAACAAGCCTTGCATGGACTGGTAATTGATCCAGATTTTATCATGAGAGTAATGTGAACCAGTGCTGCTCGATCTCCAAGTTGTTAGAAATCAAACTTGATGCATATTAACTCCTCCATCTTTCGGTGCCAAAATGGAGCCAACTACCCTATATATCAAAACCTATCAAGTGACAGGTTTGAAACACACACAAGCTGTGAGAGTTGGTGGGTAGATTTGTTGATAGGCTGTGATAGTTATAATAGTAGGATTGTGAGGGAAACCACACTTATGCACGATGTGAATTGAACGTCAGCCATCCTGCTGTGGACATGGTTTTATTCAGCATTCAATCGTCGTGCCATCGGCAAGACAACCCTAGGAAAAGGACTCCGCAACCCTTGAGTCAAACCCACAAAACCCACAGTGAATACGCCCACATGACTCTTTTCACTAGTTTCAGTAAAGTCATCATACCAGCAAGGTGCAAAATTATACATGCATGGGTAGGCAGGCTTTAGGGCTACAGCGTTTACACTTTGGCTATACTCCAGCTGGCATGGAATGTTTTAGTAACCTTGTTCCCTGTCCCTCTATCCTCTCGCTTCTTTTTCTAGCTGTTCGCCCCTCCCCAACCCTCCCCCGGTTTCCCGTTCCATCCCCTTCTCCCCTCATTCCTCCTCGCATCCTTCGGTCTTGCCTAGTCAAATTTTTGTTTAACTTATTTTTGGTTGATTTTGTTCGCGTTTTAGTTTTAGTATATTTTATGGTATTTATGTATGTATTTACTTTGTCAAAGTGCTTCTTTTCATTTGTTGGCCGAATCACTTTTAAAGCAGGGGTGAGATTGGCCAAAAAATGAAAAATCCACAAAATCCACGAAAAATCCACGAGACACCCCCCCCCCCCCCAGATCAACATATAGTTTGTATTGCCTAAGGCACACTTTAAAATATCAATTTTTATTGGTCTATATCCACTTTTACAGGTAAAAACAACTTTAGGACAACACCTCAGGAATTCGAGATAGGAAAAGAGATTCTTTAATTAACCCTAACTCCCTACATCATTTTCCCCGCATGTAACCTGAATCCTCCAACATCCTCTGATTTCAAAGTGTTAAAACTCCATATAACCTGAATCCTCCAAAATCCTCTTATGGGGATCATAGCATGAATCCTCAAAAATCCTCTAGGTTTTTTTTGCATACCCCTAGTAACCTCAATCCTCCAAAATCCTCATGTATCACATTGAGCCTGATAACCTGGATCCTCCATATTCCTGCAGGGGCAAAAAAACCTAGTAACCTCAATCCTGCAAAATCCTCAAATGCATCAACTTCCAAGTGCCCTCAATCCTCCAAATTCCTCCATTTTGCAAAGAGGATTTTGGAGGATTTGGGAAGGTTAGGGTTAAAAATTCTGAAATCCCTACAAAAAATCCTGAAATCAGGAAAAATCCTGACAAATCTCACCCCTGTTATAAAGAGAGACAAGACAAAAATGAAACAACCTATGATGAAACATCTTTTACAGCATGTGATTGCATCATCTCTGGGAATGTTTGCATCTAAAACTGGACAGAAATGTAAATTCTACTAACTCCACAGATGAACTTTGGTCAGATTGCAGTATTTACTGGGACTTCAGCATAAATGCACTTTATTTTGTGGGATGGCATATTGGGACACTACTGTAATATTGGGTGCGTTAAGAGTAGCTCACCCGGGTCGACTCGGGCTTGCCCCGGGCTTGCCCCGTGCCGTTTGATTAGCTCTGAGGTCATACCCGGGGGTCACTTGGGTCAGCCACCACAGACCCTGCTCACGGAGCAGTGTCACTGGTGGAATAAGCCTTTTGCGAGTGACCCGTACTTTGACCCCGCTGCGTAGTGATTGTTGCCACGACACGTGATTCGGGGCAAGCTTTCTCGCATACGCGCGTGCAGACACAATGTCAATGCATATCGCATACGTGTCCACTTGCCGTGATCGAAGTACATGTACGCGATTCATACGTTTCTTGTCACTTTAAAACGATAAATTTCCACGCAGATTTTGTCAGACTCTAGTACTGGTTATTGTTAGAATCTAGACATTAACATAAAATACGAAGTTTGTGGGATTTAGTGCTTGAGAATGCCTGCGAAGAAGCACTGTTCTTACATGTCTTACGGAACATGCAACAGCGACTCGCGCTTTTCGGACCGTCCCCACATGAATGGCGTTTGGTGGCTACCCTTTCCGAAGCCGAAGTCGAACCGTGAGAAGTGTCTCCGTTGGATAAAAAACTGCTCCAGAAAAGACTTTTCGGCGGAGAATGTAACTTACAATACTTACATTTGCTCCAAACATTTCGTCGGTGGCAATGGGCCAACAGATGACTACACCGACCCAATATATACCAGCTTCGACATCTAGCGCGGTGGAGATGAACAATTTTGTTTTTGTTATTATTGGGAGGGGGCGTAATCATACATGCAGACTATATGTGTTACGATGTTGAGTCAATGTAATGGAACTTTTTGTTTCAGGGCCTTGGTTAACCGATTGTTAATTTTGGTTGAACTTCTTGTTCTTTACAAGATGAATTGCTTTTTAAATTTTGAAAATAGCAAGAAAGAAAGAACCGGTGTCTGCAGGCAAAATTCAAGGAATGATCAGTTTATCTTATTTTTTTGATCATCTCAGGAAATAGCCGCAGTGAGTCAAAGTTCGTTTAGGGGGTAGGGAGGGTGGGGGTTGTTAAAGGCATCAACAAAATCTCTCTTTCCATTCTTTTTTTATTTGTGGGAAAGGTTGGAGGAAGAAAGATTCTGTTGAGCAAGGTCTCATTATCGGTTTTTACGTAGGTGACTGATCTTGCAGAAATAGTTTTTGTATATTTACGAATAAGTTTTCGCCGGTCGTAAATCCGCTCGAAAACAAATCAGATAATTGAAGACATCGTATAGTCCGAAATCTGGTATATTCGAGAAATCCTACGTGAATCCAGGAAGATTAAATGGGTCGAAAAATGTGCAGCCAGCATCTTTCAATCTTTTGTCAAGAGTCTCCTTCAAGTTGGGGCTTGAAAGATTCGGGTCGGTTGTCAATTTCAGATTGGCCACGCACTTGCACAGTTCAACCAGTTCTTTCTTCAGGTAACCCGTTATTGAAACCCCTCTCTCTTGAAGAATGTCTGCAGTTTCTTCACGTTCCAACCTTCGAAGTTGTTATCCATTAAAGAAACTATAATTGCTAAAAATAGGCCGCGTTTCGAGAAGAACATACAACATGTACTGTAACGATTCGAGCGGTTGTTGTGTTTTAGAGTGGTGACAATCTCTATCGTGCGCTGTTTCACCCAGCGGTAGTTCCAGATACCAGACAGGGAAACCACCACTGGCCGTGCGTCGCCACGTTGCGGCTTGCCCCGAATCACGTGGTCTAGCAACAACGGTACTGACATGCATAATAATGATCAGTCTGGCACGACCGGCGCACGCTGTGCATCTTAGATTGAGCGAAGACGGGGTACAAGGATCTATGCAAATCAACGCGCAAAAGGCTTATTACGTCACACACATGCGTAGTTAAGTCTGATTTAGCCGTGGGAGAAATCGGATTTTTCAAAATCCGGTTATCCTAATTTTATTCAAACCGAATAACGGTTATCGGATTTCACCAGAAGTTCCCATTGTAGCTCACAGTCATGCCAACAAAAAGTGACGAGTGAGGTGCCACATGAAAAGCCCTCCCAATTACAGGATATGCAGGGCTCGAAATTCCCAAAAAAATGTACTTGCGCTTTGCGCAAGTTGGCATTTGAAACAACTTGCGCTAACAAAATTTAACTTGCGCTAATTTTTGTAATTCAATGTATGTATGACATATGAAATACAGGCAAAGCTTCGGATGCCGGCCGCTTACTTTTGAAGAAAGAGAGCAGACTTTTCTGCTTCGGTGGTGAACGTTTCATGATGATCGGAAACCCCAAAATGCAAGAAAAAAATGTCACAAAATATCTTACTTCTCCGTCATTTAAAAGCCGATCAGTGCGCGAAACGATGTCAACAACGTTTACATGTACGTGTAAAATCCCCGCTCCACTCAACGCACGCTCGCACCCGGCGGTTTCAGTTACATTCAACGACTGACTTGTATGAATGGGAGCGAGGTTACACATCACCCAGCAGCATGTCTGGTCCCCAACGCAAGACATGCATAAAAAGGCAATGAAGTCTGCACCGTTCCGATCTGCATGCAGGGATTGTGCGAGCGCTATGATCATAAGTATAGCTGCTGGGCCGCGGGACAGACAGACAGAAAAGCTACAGTAAAACATGTTTGTTAAACTTATTGTTTTAATCAAATCATACAGGTTATCATTGTGGAATATCAGTAGACAAAAACCGGTACTTTTCCAACTTGCGCAAAACGCAAGCTTGAGTCGAGGATAACTTGCGTTCGGGTATTTTTCACTTGCGTTGCGCAAGCACTACAATGGTAATTTCGAGCCCTGTTATGTAGTTTGTAGGATTCTATGACCACTGGGCCTTTACAAAAATACTCCCAGAGAGCCTGTAATGTTGAAACAAGAAATGGAGATCTATATTTGTTATGCCATTTGTATTGATTAACGCCCCCTTTTTTTTTTACCCGGCTGACGTCTATAGACCCGGTTTGAAAATTACCACCTGGCCGGTTGATAGATATGGGTGATTCCATAAATGCGGGGGTGGGCCAATGAATTTTGGTGTCCCTCTTTACATTGTGATATTTGTTTCCCTAGTATTACCAACAGTGAAATGTATACAAACTATTTTAGTTACGCAAATTATAGTAATTGTACCTAAATATCTGGTAGCAAAGGATGAAACATCTGACTAATTTCCTGACAGTATGGTGTCCTAAATAGTTCACAGTTTCACGTGTAAAAGGGACACCAAAGCTGCGACATTTTAAAAACTGCTGTTGAAATGCATTGTTTGGTTCTCAAATACTATGCACATAATGTGTATGCAAAATTGCCCTTCATTATGTTAACCCCAACCCTGCCAGACGCAGCACAGTGCATCTGTGGTGACAGCTCCACTTTGCTGCACACTGCACATAAGTCAATGTGACAAAGTATGTAATCCGATGCGTCTGGCAGGGTTTCTAGCCAAAATACCCTGGAGGGTTAGGGTTAAAGCAAGTTAATACTCCTTAAGAATGGCACTACATTTAAATGATTTAATAACTAGTTGAGCGAGATTCACAGTGCGTTAGCCCAATCGTTTCATGTGTAAACAAGACCCACTTTTTTGGTGTCCCTTTTACACGGGAAATTTGTGTAATGTTTCTGAGAAATAAAAAGATAATTGGGTTCACTGGCAAATCCAAATCTATCACCATTAATTACATGTGTGTCCCACTTGATCAGTGTGAAATCATAACAAAGATTACATGCTTGAAATTTTTAAATTTTGGGCCATTTATACTAGGTTTCACGTGTAAATTGGACACCAAATGGTGTCCCCAATACGAAATCATGCACCGAATTGTTATTTTTAGTCTAATCAAGTTGTTTTCATACTGAACCTTGATGACTTATCCTGGGTAAGACAAAAAAATCATTTTAAAATAAACACACCACATTGAGCATGAATTATCACAAAATGTAGCAGAAAACTATTTTGGTGTCCCCTTTACACGTGAAACCGTGAATGGGTTTTGACATGATATTTTGGCATTTCTGGAGTAATTAATGTCTGATTTTAGCTACAATTAATGAGGAATGTCAGTATCTTTAAGTTATACTGAAAATTATTAATGAATCCCTTGTCAATTAGTTTTTCCATTTTGGGTCAAAATGTCACAAGTTGGCACCCTAATTTATGGAATAACCCATATACACGCATTCTTTACATTTTCAATCCATTGTTGGGTTATTGTGTGTGTGTGTTACACTTGGCTGCCCTCCTTTTGTGTCCATTTTGCTTGACTGCACAATATACTAAGTACTGGAAACAAAGTCTGTAATTAAAGTTCAGAAGAGCAGTTTTTCAAAGAAGACATCTGTGTTTCCAAGCACTAATCCATAAAAGAAACATTGGAAACCCAACTTGAAAAAATAAATGTTAACTGTGGTAACATGGATAACATATATCGTGGCAGGGGTCGAATTTCAGGTTAAAATCAACTAGACAGCTGGGTTAGTAGCACAAACATTTTACTAGACCGGAAGGTATTTCACAAGACCAGTGGTAAAAATAAGAACACAGTGTTTTGAATAAGTGTGCCGTTTCAATTTTTTTTCCTTTGCCGACCTTGTTGGGGGGGAGAGTTTAGAAATGCTGTTTTGATTGAAACTCCTGCCTAGAGTTCACGAGACCAAAGCTCAAATCACTGGACTCGGTCCAGCGGTCCAGTGGATATTTTGATCCCTAATCGATCGTGTGTATTATGGTTACAACTAAACAAAAACATGAATTTTATTTGAATACAATACACACTTTTAATCACTATAGAAAGATAACAGAGTAAGTACCAAGTGCTAACCAACTATTTATCAAATTTGATTTTCAAGGTTCAAAATCCAGTCAGTAGTATACTTACAAGTAGTTCAAGGTGTTGATTATCCAGATCAACTGTTTACCACAGTCATCCGAAAAGCAAACTGGAGAACTCTGACATTGGCAAGTTTATTAGGCTGGCTTAATACCCAGAGATTGATGTTGTGCTAGACACACCCAACATGGATATGATCTCTAAAGACATATTTTAAGATATATGTCCCATATGATTGTGTGTATGTGTTTAATCAACTTCTTTTTGTAGTATCCGATTAGTTATTTCATAAAAATTGTGTAAAAGATATTCCATTTTTTTTTTCTTCGTACAACATATTTCGTACAACATATTTTGGGTGTCCGCAGCCCTCAAAAAAGCAAATTTATTCTTGGTTGCCTTTGTGCATCTAATACACACAATTTTATTCAAACCAAATCTGATTTCACCCAGAAGTTCCCATCTAGCTCGTAGTAATGCCAAAAGTGAGTTATGTCCCCCATGAAAAGCCCTTCCAATTATTGGATATAGTTTGCAGGATTCAGTGACCACTGGGCCTTTACAAAAACACTCCAGAGCTGTAATGTTGAAAGAAAAATGGATGGGCAGGCTATTTATATACCAAGAAGACCACTAGCGAGTGAATGCAGAACCAGTTGTTTTCTTTAGCCTGTGTCATTCAAAAATGGAAGGCTTAGTTTTTTTAAGGTTGCTTTGCAGGAGTTAAATTTCAGGTAAAAATCTACTAGACAGCTGGGTTAGTAGCACAAATTTTTTACTAGACCGGAAGGTATTTCACAAGACCAGTGGTAAAAATAAGAACACACTGGTTTGAATGAGTGGGCCGTTTAAATTATTTCCCCTTTGCCGACCTTGTTGGGGGAGGGGTTAGAAATGCCGTTTTGATTGAAACTCCCTGCCTCAAAACTAAAAATGGCCATTCCAGAAATTATGGGGGCTTTTTCAGTTCACCAGATTTGGAAAATAAATGGACTTTAGATATAGCATTTCATGCAGTTTAGGAAAAAAAATCACTAGACCACCGGACTAGTTTGGTCAAGAGTTCACTAGACCAGTTGACGCTCAAAATCACTGGACTCTGTCCAGCAGTCCAGTGGATATTTCGATCCCTGCTTTGAATATCTGGGTTCCAAAATAGTGGAATTTAAATCGAATGTAAAAAAAATCCAGATAACCACTACTCGGGTGTAAGGTACATGTACATGTATATGTACATCACAAACCAGTCTTCCTTGATTGAACTAACTCCGGCCCTATACTTATAACTATCACAGCCTATCAAAAACTCTAAACACCAACTCTGACAGTTTGTGTGTGTTTCAACCTGTCATTTGATAGGTTTTCATCTGTACAACAGCTGGGTCGATTTTGGCCTGGTGCACAGGAGGGTTAATTAATGCTGACTAATTGTAATCGTAAACAAACCTTGTGGGGCCCCCATTTGATCATTGGAAATCAAAATAAGTTACCCTGTTTTGTACACATACATGTATATGTACTGTATACATGTACTGTATGTATGTACATGTACATGTACACTATGTCGTACTTCCCCAATACGTCCGAGGACAATGCTTTGTGTTTCCTATTGTTCCTTTAATATAACCAACCCGCATAGACTAAGCACGTATCCTCACGTTCGAGGACCGATTTCAACAAAAGACTCTACGTTCGAGGACTGAAAGGTTTCTTTGTGTTTCCTTTCTTCTCTTGTCCTCGGAGATATATACAGTGCACGTACATGTATACATGTATGTACTGTGTGTAGAAGCAGTGCAGAAATGTGCATTGGAATAATGCCAGGATACTGGTAGTGTGGGGAAAGAAAAAAAGCCTGTGCACAAAACCAAAAGGTGGCAAATCCATTACCCAACACACCCCTGCACTCAGCCAATCAGATCCAAGAGTCAGGGGACAACACCCACTGCAGGGCCAGTTAGAGGTAATTCATATGCAAATTATGAGATTGTTGATGTTTTGCTGGCTGTAGTTATGGTCTGTTCTGAATCAGCTGATGGTGATACAAACAATGTAAATTCTGCTGGGTCATGTGTGATGCAATATCAATATCAATATCATTGGCTGAATATGCACATATGTTTGCACAACTGTGTTGAGAATTCTTCAGTTAAATACATGTACAGTATTTAACTGCCCATGAAAATGTTCCCAAACTAGGAAAGAAACATTCTTAGGGGGGTTTTCGAAACTCTGGCTTTGTCTTCGACTTCTGAATAACTTAGAGGCAAACCAAATGGAAATATTCTAAATGTTGGTGCATATTCTGCTTCGGGAACTTTCATTCGGTTGATTATAAAAGCAAAAATATTTACATCTGGAAGTCGGCGATGAAGACGAAGCCAAGGTTTCGAAAACCCCCTTTGATTTCTAGATTATTGATTATTGGCTTTGAAGGGTACGGTCATCTTTTCTTTTTCTTTTTTTCTTTTTAATTGAATATTGCATAGTTCTTCATATTTTACATTTTTTCCCCACAAAACTTATGTATAGTAGGCCTGTGATTTCTAAATGTTTACAAGTTTAAACAGTTTTGAAAGAGAAATGTTTACTAATCTTCTAAACATTTTAATGAAATCGGGACCATCATTTTTCAAAGTAGTTTCCTGAATTCTCGTAATATTCAAAGGGTAGTACATGTACATAGTTCTGTCTCTCAATATCGAATTCAATTCATGTATTGCCCATCGTGGTTAAAAAACATGAAATTCTATATAGTAGGGTTTGAAAGCAAGTGAGAATCGACGCGGGGTTGAACTTGGGGGTGAAAAATTACGCGTCGTTCGCCCCGGGGATGGATACTCTTGTGTTAAAAGGCCTAAACCCTGCTCGGGAGGTGGGTCGAGAGCTCTCGACCCGTATACAGAAGTTCGACCTGTGTTGAAAGTCGTAGTATGAACACCACTGGGTTGAGTTGGACCCGTGTAACCCATGTAGTTGTTAATTTAACAACAAACAAACAAATAACCTTTGACCTGCGGCATTGTGCATGCGTAAGATACCTGTTTGTTTCACACAAATCCGGATCGCGATCAGTGATCCAGCCGCTGGTTTGCTCCATCCAACGCACAGATCACTGATCGCGATCGGGATTCGTGTGAAACAAACCGGCCCATAAACATCGCGAACATCTGTGAAAAGGGTTGGACCTGTGTAGATTTTGACAGGGGTCGAACGTACATGTACATAGTGTGAAAACGCCTGAACATCCATAACAATTACCTTAGCAGCTGTTTCTGTGGAATTAGGTTTTTACAACAAATGATTTCTATATCCCCCTCCAGGCTTGAAAGGAGCTGATGAACATAAATCCTTTGTCTTTCTCCGGCAAGAGCTTCCAGTGCGGATCTGTAACATCATGAAGGAGATTAACCTGCTGCCAGAGAAACTCCTACAAATGCCATCGAGTAAAACAGTCCAGGGTTGGTAAGTGTTAACATACTGACTTTTTCGCACATAGGAATAGTTGGGTTTAGCCCATGCAAAATTGCAAAATTAGTTCTAAAAAGAAGACGCGGAACTCCCCAGTACTGAGGGATTTACAAGCTCTGTATTGCAGGATTAAATGTTGTACTGTTGGCTTACAAGTACTTCTCTGGCTTTGGCCCAAGACTATTGAGCAACAAAAATAGAACATGACATAATACTGTATAGTACCTTGCGTACACGGCGGGGGGAGGGAAGGGTTAGTTGGTCCTACCAACGGTGGAAGTTACCCAACCTGGGTCCACAGATCTGAACATTGGGATAATTTCTTTGGTATCTTTTGAAGTTGTATCCTCTTATTTAGATCTGGACCCAGGAAAACCGTAAGGGTGGTAGGGCTGGCAACCTAAAATGTGGCCAACCCCACCATCTCTGCTGTAGCCCTTTATCTGGCTTTTAGCCTTGTATTGGGAGACTTACATAAAAAAAAAACTCAGTCCTTGAAATAAGAGACATTCTGAAAGGAACTTAGAGGTTGGAAGATACCTCGACCACTTATGGCAGATTTGGCCCTCATAAGCTTCTCTAATAATTTGTGTTTCTAATATCAGATTAGCCATAGTATATGTATGTCAGGGCTGTAGTCGAGTCCCTGCAAGTCCTTTCACAAGTCCTTTCGTAAGTCCAGTCACAAGTCCTTTCATAAAGCCAGTCACAAGTAACTGGATGAACAATGACAAAATAATGCCTTTGTCAATGCTCATTTGAATAGCTTGTGATTGGAATTAGGACTAAGGTGCTTGTGATGGACTTGCAGGGACTTGTGATGGACTTGTGGGGACTTGTGATGGAGTTGTGATGGAGTCGACTACATCCCTGATGTATGTTAACCTTCTCAAACACAATGTTTCCCCTTTTCTATCTTTGTATCTTCATACTTCTAGCAAGTATTCGTTCACTTTGAAGAAGCAATATTTGATTAATCTACTTGCAGTTCTAAACCTTTTCTGAAACTTTGTTGTGAAACTGCATTGTATAAATCTATTGACTTCAGATTTCTTAGAATCTGTAGCCTTACTGCACTGTCAATGCTTATAAATGCTCATTACTTGAACCTTACTCAAGCTCCCAAAGTTTCCGCATCACGGTGAACGCGGATGGAAATGTGGAATTTGCTTAAGAACACGGAATCACAAAAATAAAATGGAAAAAAAGGAATAAATGGAAATCGCACATTTTGTTCAAAATTTACCTTAAAAAAAAAAACCCAACCACAGAGAATACTTCCTCTCAAAATTCGACCAAAACAAAAACAGAAAACAAATGCTGCTTTCAATCATGATCCCTCGGTCCCGATCCCTTCGGCGCGGACAGTAGTACGAACCTGTCATAATACTGTTCAAGAACTTGAAAATAACCCAATCTGTTTTTGGTTGTGATCTCTGTCCAGGTACACGCAGTCACTGCAAGATCTGTTGGAGTTTGTGGAAAGTGATGATGACCGCACCGCAATGCAAAAGTGAGATGACCTTTCCCAAATGCCGGTGTACTTCAAAATCTTGGGATTGTTCCCCAGACAAATAAAGAAAATTGATCTTATGGGGAGAGATAGGTTTGACCTTTTACCAGAGTTGAACACAAAATATTCAGTGGGGTCTTATTGTGCAACAGAAAAATATAAAGTTGTTATTTATCTCTTTCTTTTGCTTACCTTGGAAACTATTGTTTTAGCGTTGACTGAAACCTGTTAGAATTATAGGAGGCTAGGGGATGTCAAAAGTTGCTAGCTAATCGCCCGTTCTCACTTGAATGATTTTTGGTACAACTGCGGTGCGACAAAAAAATTGTACAGCCGTGTGATTTCCGTACGAATTTCCCTGTTTCTTTCCCGCGCAGTCTCACTTTTACAACTCTCGTGCGACTGCCGTTCAACTCTCGTGCGACTTTTCCTTCCGAAACATCCGATAACGGTTCAAGTTCCGTGCAACTGCCGTACAACCTGTACGAGTCCTGCCAAGTGCCGTGCGATTTTTGTTTAACTCGCGTGCGATCTGTGCGCATGCGGTACAACCGCCATACAACCAATCAGAGCGCCGTGAGACCGCCGTACAAGCGCTGTTCAATCTGCGCGAATCGCATAAAAGCAGGGCCTTTTGGCGTCGATCTTCATAACCGCACTTGATGTTAGACAGTCAACAAGTATTCAACACAACACAACGATGCCACCGAAGAAGACTGCTGTGCGACTGCTGTGCGACCCCCATGCGAACTATGCGAACCGTGCGACAGCCGTATGAACATTTTCAACATTTGAAAAAACTCGCACGGGCATGCGACCCGTCCGAATTACACACAACACCCCTACAACCTGTGCGAATCATCAACAGACTGCCATGCGACTCCCGTACGCCCTGTGCGATTTGGTAGTCGCACGGCATTCGCGTAGAAAATCGTTCAAGTGAGAACGGGCTACAATGTAAACAGTTTTGCTCTTGTAGCTACGTATAGATAATGCACTATGAAGTAAATAACAATAGATAATCCTCATGTTATTGTATGTATTGAATTGAAATCCTTGAGCTTTTATCTGGTTCATGTGAATAGATGCAGGCTTTCCATGCTGTATGGTAGATTTGTTGTCATTAGAAAATGAATTACAGGATTCGTGACCAAAGAAAAAGTCATTTATTTGGGATGCTCAGAAAACTGAAATGATTTCTTGTTTTAGTTTTTTTTTAAATCAGATCTTGAGTATTAGAGAATTTGAAATCAAGGTATGCCCAAAATGTTCTTCAAAATAGAAATTGAAAGTGTTTTTTTTTTTTTTTTCCTTCTCAAGTAGGTTCACAGATAAGCTGATCACAATACGGAACAGACACGCAAATGTTGTGGAGACAATGGCACAGGTATGTCAACATTTACGCGAGCACAAAATGTATTTTCAAAATTTGGAATTTTTTTTACCCACAAAGAGTACAACCTTTAGTGTCAGATTTTCAATGTGATAAACGACATTCAACATATTTAAATGTCATCCTTTGCCTCTTCTAATGTTTTAGAGCCCTGTTCAATGGGGATCATCACATTAGGGATGATATCTGTATTAGACATATGGTATAATTAGCAGCATCATTTTTTGCTGAGGTACTGGTATGTACCCTGGTAGGTCACTCTGATAATCAGTGATGTAGTCAAGGCCACACAAGACCCTGCAAGGCCAGCACAAGGCCAGCACAAGGCCAGCACAAGACCTTTACACTATGAACCCCATGGATGTGATTTCCTATTCAGAATGGACAGGAGGATTAAGAGAACGTGATTTTAACAATGAGGGTCCAAAATCACATCCAGAGTCCAGAATCACAATGCGGTTTAAGCTGTTAAACCCAGAAGTCACAATGTAGTCTTTGTCAGGGTGGGATAATAGTTCACAGGCTTCAGATGTGATTTTAAATAGAGTAGGATGTGATTTTGGACCCTCATTGTTAAAATCACATCCTCTTAATCCTCATGTCCATTTTGAATAGGGAATCACTTCCAAGGGATTCACAGTGTCAGTCTTAATTCAAGTCTCATGCTATTCAAATGAACTGTAATAAAAGCATTCCTTTTGTCATGGTTTATGCCTGTTACTTGTGCCTGTTACAAGATGGTCTTGTGCCTGGACTTGTGATGGCCTCGACTACATCACTGCTGATAATGACCTAATTCTTGATTAGTGACTACTCACCGGCGGTTTTATCATAGTATAATTCATTACCAAGAAAGAGTTAATGAGTTCTCTGCTTAATTTTGGACCTTAGGTTTATTGTACTGCTCAGAAAGATTGAGATTTCCATTCAAAACTCTGACGCAACGCACTGAATGCAGTACCTCAGGGAAAACAGTGGAACTGGAAACAGTACTGCCGGTTTAATTAGGATGTCCTCTCTTAGTCAAACACAGGTCAAATAATGATGTGATGCCACGTACACATTGGCGTGCAATTTGATGCCCAGGTCAGGTCTCGGCATATTGGGTTCACCAAAGCCAAGCACACCATTCTAATAATCTGGGACAAGATCGGGCTATTTTGAGAAATGTCAAACAAACCACAAGGGATACTGAAGAAAAAAACACAAGATACTGACAAGCCACATGATAACTGACAATTTGGGAGACCGCCAACATAGGGCAAGATAGCTCAGTTGGTAGAGTGCCGGTACGGTATTCCGGAGGTCGCAGGTTCGAATCCCACTCCTGCCAGTTTTCTTTGTTCACTTTGAAAATGTATTTTGAGAAACAACACTTGTCAGGGAAACAACACTATAAATTTAATAATATTGGCGTATTTATCATTCAGATCCACTGTAGTTGGTCTGCACATATTGGGGCGCCATTATTGGTCCACACATTGACAAATACAGTAAAGAAAACTAATTGTCCTGTTTCCATGATTACAGGGGGTGTTGGAGATGCGGCAAAGCTACGAGGTGGAGAACTATGAGGAAGGCAACATCCAGTACTTCTTGGATCGGTTCTATCTGTCACGCATCAGCATCAGAATGCTCATCAACCAGCACAGTAAGTCCCCCATCCCTTGACCTCATCCCCCACTCCCAGCCAGGGCGGAGTCTGGTCAAGTCTTTCAATATTCAAATGCTCAAATTTCCGTTCAGTCTGATATTTGATCATTACAGGAGGATTTTCAGTCCACAGAACAATAATACACAAAGCCACACTTTTTAATCATTATGGTTTTTCACTTTTAGTGACTGTCCACTAGTAACATGCCGTGATTTTAACTGTTTTTCATGTGGTCCTGCTAAATCCAACAATTTCGAACAAAAACTAAAAGGGCCAATGATTTTCCGTTTTAGTGGAAACCAAACGGAATTAACGGAATTGGCCTCTTTCATTGTGCATTCATTTACATGTATGAAATAATGTCAAATGGAAATGAAACAGATTTGTGTACACTGTTCTAATGGGCGAAACGGAAATGAAGATTTGTCAAAACTGAAAATTTACTTTTCTGAAACGGAAAATCATTGGCTCTAAGTGTACCACCTACATTTGTACACACCGGTCATGGCATTTTGCAGCTACATGTACCATGCTGAATCCAACAAAATGCAACAGGTATTTGTATGAGCTCTACCAAACCCAACAAAACCCAACTGACATTTTACTAGAAGTCTGCTTCCACCCTCCTAAATACAATAACAAGTATTTTTAGCTTCCATCCTGCTAAACACGACAAAATCCAACAGGCATATCATAGCTCCCACCCTGCTAAATATGACAAAATCCAATACACTACATGGTGTAAGTTTGTGTTGACTGCTAATCTAACAATTAAATTACACAGCTTTTTGGATTTTGTTGGATTTAGAACGATTAGGGTTAAGCACACAAAAAACACTTGCAAAAAAAATGTTTGTTTCACCAGTGAAATGTATGTATGTAGATGCGGTACAAAACAACTCCGCTATCAAAGATTTGGTCAATTTGTTTTCTTTTTTACGGAACTACATTTCATTTTCAAACATTTACATTTTTAAATAAGTGTTTTTATATTCGGTTGTCAATCGAATATTCAAATTTCTGGCACAGCCCTACTCCCACCCCAGTTCCGGAACCCAATTGCATGGAAGTGCTTAACATAAACTACAGCTTGTCAAATTTTGCTGAAAACGTGTCACAGGCATTCCGCACTACACAGCATTGTGTGGCTGCGGGCTTTTTTTGTTGAGCAAATCTGTCCTGTGCTTAACAAAACTGTGCACTTATCAGCTCTGTAAATGTTTTTTTTTTTTTTTTTACTTGACATGATGCGTCAGCTTTATGAACTCCCCATGGTCTCTGTTTCATGTTTTTTATTTGTCTGGAACTTTCTCTAAATGTTTACATGTTTTCCTGTGCAGTTTCATTTATAAATCTTCGGACTGTGTTCTTGTTCATAAGAAGCATATGGTCACAAGTGTCATTGTTTGTTCAATTATTAAATTGTTGATTTTTTGCTGTCAAGTTTGGTTCTGTGGTTGTTTCGCAACAATGAAAGTCATAACTTTTTGTCTTTTTGCAATCCCGAGTCCTGCCTGTATGCAAAACATTTGATGGGAACTGAAAACGTTTGTGGCCTAGAGTGTTTTGAACTTTGATACATACCTGGACCTCTTTCAAATGACTGTCAGAGCGGTTTGTTTTGTACACTTTGACAAGTGTGGATGGTTCACATGTACCATGGAATTAGGACATGTCCCAATAACTGTGGCAACTCCCGATTCAATTTGCAAGACTGTTCTTTAGATTGTGAAAGTTGAGTTTAAAAAGGAAAAAACAAGATTTTTGCGAGAGACAGCACATTAGGAACATTGCATAGGAACTACAATTTTTGGGGGATCCTAACATGTATTTGGGGGAAATCTTTTATTTTCCAACTTTGCTGATAAAGTCCAATACAGTGAAATGCCGCTATACTGAACACCGCTATACCGAACATTCGGCTAAAATTAACACCATCCTTGTGTACAAAAATTACCGAAATTACAAAAATTAAACCGTCACACCAAGATGGTCATTTTCAAAGTAAACAAAGAAACTGGCAGGAGCGGGATTCGAACCTGCGACCTCCGGAATACCGTACCGGCACTCTACCAACTGAACTATCTTGCCCTATGTTGGCGGACTCCAAAATTGTCAGTACGGTATCTTTGTTCAGGTGGGCGCTAGTCAGAAGTCATAAACCCAGAATGCCGTGTAGCCAGGGATCACACCCAATTTTAAGATACAACCTGGGAAGCGACATTGTGGGGATCACTCAATGAGGATACGACTTTTTAACTTATAATTCGTCAAACAATCCACAAGGGAAACTGACTAGATAAATTTTGAATACATTTTCAAAGTGAACAAACAAACTGGCAGGAGCGGGATTCGAACCTGCGACCTCGAGAATACCGTAGCGGCGCTCTCATAAATCTTTATTGATTAAGTTCAACACTTGTACATATATTTTGTTTATGAATTCGATGTACAGTTTGTAAATTTTTGAATAGAATGTGAAAAGCAATTCCTCAAAGGTACACAGCAATAACAAAAAATATGCTGTGAACAGATCTGAAGCAATGATGAATACACTCAGTGTTATATCATTGTTTTTCTCATCCGGTCAGATCATCGTACATTGTATTTGTCTCGTGACCAGTCCTTCCAACCACACACACATAATCATCCAACAATGAATTAAGCAGCACACACTGTTAACATTTCCTGTGGCTGTGATTTTGACCCAGATATGTGACTCGGGCCCACAATGACGAGGGAAAACTCGTCCACTGTTTTAAATACAATAGTCTTGATTGAACCTCCATGATTCAACAAGTCAATTAAATTTTATCAGAGACATGTACGTAATATAATTGGATAATGTGCTTTGTTTTGTTTCCGAGTCCCAGATAAGATCCAAGGCAAATTTATTTTAAAAGGCTGCTCGCTCAGTGAAGTGAAACAATAACTGTGGCTGCCAAATGACTCATGCGCAGAAACGATCATGTTATTTTTAAGGTCATCAAATGGCACACTATTTGAGGAAAGTGCAGGTTCTGAACAAAGCATCCACCATTGGTCTTTGTGAGGGTGCTCTTTTAAACTTACTTTTCAGAGCCAAAGGTTGAATCAACTCAAACTGCTCTGTCTGTACAATTTGGATGTATCACCTGAGCAGTTCAAATTAAATTGCTAATATGTTAGCATTTGATAAGTTATGAGCTTTCCAATGAGACATTCCACACACAAAAACTGACTGACATTAAGAAACAGTTAATAAGTTTAACATTTTGAATTAGGACGGGACTCTCGGCAGATTAAAAACAAAATTAAACAATATATTTTAGAAAGAACATAATGTGCACACAGTATAGCAAACTTGTGCTTTTCCATTCAAAAATACAATTTCTTCAACCCTCCTATACTTATAACTATCATCACAGCCTATCAAAAGGCCTTTTCACACTATGTATGTTCGACCCGTGTTGAAATCTACACGGGTCCGACACGGGTCCGACCCGTGTAGACTTCTTAAAATTTCAACACGGGTCAATTACGCTGCCTTTTCACACTACTCAACGCAGCGCTAGCATTTTTGCTACACGTGTAATGTTTCGACCCGTGTATTGTGCGATCGTTTCACACTACACACACGGCCGGCCGTTCAACACGGGTCGAATCGGAAAATCCCCCATACTGCATTCTGGTCGTTCCGTCGAGCTGGCTTTGGATGGAGCTGTCAGCCGAAATCCTCCTCACTCCGTCGGTCTTTTGTCTGATTTGGGGCCCATTTTCTACGCCATGTACTCTGTACTTGACCGGCGGCCGGCCAAGGCCAGCTGTTTGCAACAAAGCAACGCGCATGCGCAGATGCACCTTTGGGGTTTCCCATATTGAGCAATAACCCCGGCCCCCTTATACCTTATTAGCCTTTTCTCGAGACGAAGTTTGCAAAATGTTAGCTGCATGTACGTACATTGTACACTAGGAATAATATGGTAGCGTTCAGTGTGGTTGTTTGCATTTGACCAAGACTATACACTAACGATGGAATATGCATGCACGCAATGTGCGCTACATACGGCGCGGATATGTCGGATAAGTCATGTCGGGGTTTAAAACGATTAAAGAAACGACACATTTAGTACAGAATGTATTTTTTTTATTCCTCCATATACGTTATGTACTATTCTGCCGTCAAATTTATTGGAAATAATTTCGCGCAAGGTAATCTAGACTAATCCACACTTAACGTATACACACTTGGAGAATGCAATGGCATTTGGTATTTTCCGATTTTTGCACGAGCTGTTCTAAAAATAACCTGGGGAATTCCTGGTCACATTGCGCATGGCCCTTGCTTAATACATGACACATGATATTTCCAAATTACAACATTGCCAAGCGGATCGGGGCTTGGAGAAAACAGTGTTTGTTGTTCTAAATAATACATTTACTTTACCTTAAACTATGAACGTCGGAAATGACCAGGAATTCAACAATTATTACAGTAAAGACTAAAGAAGAAAGGTAAGAAATCGGACTTCACGTCCGCGTTTCAGTAACGTTTTACGTGCTTTAGTCAATGCGCGATTTATTTACCCGACTTTTAACTTGCTTTTGTCGACAATTTGTCGACGTCGGAGTTTTATTTTGCCGACATGTCGACAAGAAAAATCGCCAACGACAACAGCCCTACTACGTATGCTGCCGTGCATCAAAGTTTGGTGGCAGGGTCCAATTTCCAAGAGTTGCTTAAAATAAGCAGAAAAGCCTATGCTATCTATAACAGAAAAAAAATTGCATGATTGCTTTTTCACAGCTACATGTATGTAGTGACAATGCCTGCAGTGTATGGAGATTTCTATTGTTGGGTCACTATTTTAACCAAATTCTGCCTCTGAAGTTACCAAGCTCTTTCCTGTACTTTAAAACTCATGGCAGAAAATCAATGATTGAGCTTAGTCATAAGTGGTGCTTCTTTTTTCAAAGGAGCTTATAGTCACAGGGGTGCTTTTTTTTCTTCAAAGGAGGCATATTTGCATGCATTAGGGAGGGTCAGTTTACCACAATAGAAGCAGCTTTTTGTGACTGGCATGCTATAGCAGCTTAAAAAGAAATAAAAAAACACACCTAATCCAGTTGTGGTGTATACCAGTTTATTGAGACCCAGCCTACATGGCTAATTACATTGAACATGTACATGTAGCTTACAATAATGGGGGAGGTCAGTTTCCTAGCTCTGTGGTCTATCACCAATGCCTGTGTCTACAGGTCTGTTGGGATAATTACATGTACTTTGGTATCTATTGAAGATTGATTCTCTATTTAGATCTGGGCCCATACCGTAAGGGTGGTAGGGCTGGCAACCTAAAATGTAGCTAACCCAACCACCTCTGTTGTAACCTTTTACCTCAGAGTGGCTTTTAGCCTTGTATGTGTATTTGGTGACTTCGATAAAAAATCTGACGAATCAGCATTAACTATGGACCTTTACACCTTTACAATTAGTGTTAAATGTATTTTTTAATGCAAGTACATGTAGGGCCGTTCATTTTTGAATAATTTATTATTCGATTATTCGAGACTGGGCTTGACCGAATTTTCGAATATGCGATACTCGCCGATCAAGTCTTTCAGGCATCTGCTGCAACTGCATGCCGCGCCAGAAAAAAGTTGCATGCAAAGCATGCCGGTGTTTTACATGCAGCAATCGATATTAGAGACCACCCGATGGAATTATTTTTGCATTGTATCAAGATCATTACGAGTTCGAATAACGTTCTGATAATAAGAAACTAAACCCCAGCTCGAGTTTTTGCAATAATTAATTTGGAAGTCTCAATGGTTTTACGGTCGGGAACCATAAACCTCTGTCCACCAAAAAATGCGGCAATCTGACACTGCTAAAAGTGTCGTAACTTTTCTATTAAAATAGCATTATAGTCGTATCTGTATGTGCATATATATTTTTTTCGAATTTTCAAACCGGCAAAAAGCAAAGATATTCGAATATTTGGTTAATGATCGATTATTCGCTATATTCGGGACAGCCATAAATGAAAGTTTGTCCTCTCAAATACACAAGGAGGTAGAATATAATATTCCTTTTCAAAGCAGGAAAGATGGTAAGAATTCAGTGTCACACACCCACCCCCCTCCCCCCTTTAGCAGTCCCATGTTGCTAACCCGTACTACGTACATATCAGCTTCATCATGGACGCCTACAACGTAGTTTTTTTTTTTATGGAAGTCGATCGCCCAATACAAGGCCAAGGGCTGCAACAGAGGTGGTGGGGTTGGCCACATTTAGGTTGCCAGCCCTACCACCCTTACAGTTTTCCTGGGTCCAGATCTAAATAAAGGATAAATTTATCTTAGTAAGAACTATAGATATATATCCCAAAGAAATTAGGGATAACTAATTGCACCGTTGGTGAGACTACATGTAAGTCGCCTCCCTTTCTATGTACTTCCATATACACCAGCCTACTGCACACTTTGCAGACATGTACTGACTGTACGTACATTGCACATATACGTGAATGCACATATACGCTCCAGTGACTTGAGCATTGTGGTCACATTAGCGTACATGTGTGTATGCAATGCATTTCATGAATTGTGAGTGGACTGGACACTGGACCAGACACCATACGACAGCGGCATGCAAACGGTAGGCTATCTACATGTATCATCGAACATCTCGCTATAGCATCATCGCTCCATGATCCCACTGACCCAAAGCGGAAATTAATCATTCCAGTGCTTTGGTCAAGGCAATCTTTTTTTGTGCATGGTCAAGGCAATCTTGTGCATGGTCAAGGCCATCTCGCACACACAGTATTTGTCTTTGGGTGGGGCTCCTCAATTTTCTGTCCAATTCCCCCCCCCCCCCCAAAATCCCATTGGTGACAACAATGACATTTTTCACACACTGTCCGTAGAGCCCAGCCTATTTAGACCCGGACGTAAATGACAGTTATGAAGATGACCTGACCTGTACATAAAACAGGATATCCTGGCCGAGTCTACATGTACCTGTATATCAAATAGGAAATCATAAAATGATATTGCCAGTGTAACTTTCACACAGTGAAAGTGGAGGTTGGGCAGTGATTGAAGAGTATGGAACTGAGACGATATAAGCTTATACTGGGAGGGTTTAAAAGGAGAACAGAAGGAAAGGGGGGGGAAGAAAATCTAAGGATTGAAAGGGGTGGAGGAATAAATTGATTGATTGATTGATTGATTGATTTTTCATTGATTTGGTTGCTTGGTTGTTAAATTGGCTTGTTGTTTTGAATAATACATTGACTGGCACATTGGTCAGTCAGATGATCAATCAATCCATTGATAATTAATCAATTAATTGATCAAGTGGTCAACCACTTAATCAATTGATTGGTCAATCAATTGATCAATCAATTAGCTAATTGACTAATTATCCCTAACCCACCTCAATCCTCCAAAATCCTCCTTGCAGTTTTGGAGGATTTTGGAGGATTTTGGAGGATTGAGGATGAATGGTATTTCCAGAAATAGAGGATTTTGGAGGATTGAGGATAAATAGTGTTTCAAGCGAGGAGGATTTTGGAGGATTGAGGATGAATGGTGTTTCAAAAAAAAAGGATTTTGGAGGATTGAGGATGAATGGTGTTTTGAGAACAGGAGGATTTTAGAGGATTGAGGGAGAGTGGTGTTTGAGAAACAGGAGGATTTTGGAGGAACATAAATGCAAAAATTTGGATCATTGAGGATGGTTCCTAGCAAAACGGGTCAAGGGGGTTAGGGTTAAGCCGTCAGTTGATGGGCATATTGATTTTGTTTTGCTCCATTAGATGAATTTCCTGATATGATGCATCATGTATTCTTAGTGTAATACATTATTCAGGTGTTATGCTGCAGAAATGTGCACACTGTAGGGATATTGTGTTAAGAATAGACCAGTGTTTATAAATTGGTGTCGCTCTGTTTTTGTTTTTTAGCACTGATATTTGGCTGTGCCCCGAAGAGCCACCCAACGCACATAGGCAGCATCAACCCAGATTGTGACGTTGTATCCGTTATCAGAGGTATATTGTATTGTCATTGATATTATTAATGCTGGTAGTTTTTATGGTGATGATAATTTTTGTTTTTAATGACAACTTTGTGGAATAGATGTGCGTAATTGTTATTTATTTGGAATTGCTTCCATTGAAGCTAATAAGATGACATAGTTTTAAATGTTCCCATTTTCTGACATAAAGTAACCTGAATTCAAAGCCACTTGAATAGTGTGAGGCTAGAGTAGAGTCTTATCATAAGGCTGTACAGATTGACATTACTAGAATAGCTATTTCTCAGAGGGTGAAATTGTACACAAAAAGTGCTCAGCCATTATCGGCTTTTGATCTGCCATGGCATAGCCGTAAGACACAAGCCATAGCCGTAAGACACAAGCCATAGCCGTAAGACACAAGCCATAGCCGTAAGACACAAGCCATAGCCGTAAGACACAAGCCACAGCCCTAACGAGTCATATTTTAAGCAGAGGTGACATTTGTCGGGATTTTTCCTGATTTCAGGATTTGTTGTCAGAATTTGTTACTGATTTCAGAATTTTTAAAGAATCTGGAATTCCTGAGGTGTTACCCTGAAGGTATTTTTACCTGTAAAAGTAGATACAAATCAATAGAAACAGATATTTGATGGGGTGCCATTAGTCAAATACAAACCATAGACCCTGTGTTGCTCTGGTGTCCTTTGGCAACCCTCAAACACTGCAGATTTCATGCCAATCTCACCCGTAGACGGATACTGCAAGTGGTGGAAAATGTCAGATGTCCTCTGATTTCTCAAGTTTAGCCAAACTGGATTTTCAATTACGTTGCTGGGCGTGGCGTGGCACATTAGTTGTTCAAGGTTGTACTTTAAATTGGAGGTTCATTTTGATGAATCATTGTTTGAAGATTATACTTAAAATTTGTTCTGCACACAAGAAATCTTGAACCTACTCTGACTTGTAATTGTTCTTTTTGTTTTGGCCTTGTTCAGATGCATACGATGGAGCCAAGTATCTGTGTGATCAGTACTACCTTGGTTCACCGGACGTTGAGATTGAATGGATCAATGGTAAATTTTGTAAGACTCAAGGGAAACTGACTAGGCAAATTTGAATACATTTTCAAAGTGAACAAAGAAAACTGGCTGGAACGGGATTTGAACCTGTGACCTCCGGAATACTGTACCAGCGCTCTACCAACTGAGCTATCTTGCCCTATGTTGGCAGTCTCCCAAATTGTCAGTATCTTTGTTCGGGTGGGCGCTAGTCAGAAGTCATAAACCCAGAATGCCTTCTAGCCAGGGATCACACCCAATTTTACGATACGACCTGGGAAGCGACATTGTGGGGATCACTCAATGAGGATACGACTTTTTAACTTATAATTCGTCAAACAATACACAAGGGAAACTCACTAGTCGCCCAATACAAGGCTAAAAGCCTAGGTAAAGGGCGACAACAGAGATGGTGGGGTTAGGTTGCCAGCCCTACCACCCTTATGGTTTTCCTGGGTCCAGATCTAAATAGAGGATAAATCTTAAATAAATACCAAAGAAATTATCCCAATTTTCAGACCTTTAGACCCAGGCGGGGGGTAACTTTCACCATTGGTGAGACCAACTCAAGTCTCCCCTTTAATGGCAGTAAACAGTGTTGATGGTTGCAAATGGTTGGGGTGTAGTGGTCAAATACCACTTGTATCTTTCGGCCTGTGTGGTGGTTAAGCAGGAAAGGCTTGATTTTCCCACTGAGCATAGATCTTATTCACAAAAACCTTTAAACAATTTTGTTGCTGGTTGTGTATATGGTACATGTATTTCACAGTCCATATTGGTGTTTTTAACTTAATTCTCTCTCTCTTGATGCCAATATGATGCCAGTGATTTCCTTTTTTTTAAAACCCTCCTATACTTAGAACTATCACAGCCTATCAAAAACTCTAAACACCAACTCTCACAGTTTGTGTGTGTTTCAACCTTTCATTTGATAGGTTTTGATCTGTACAGCAGCTGGGTCGATTTTGGCCCAGAGAACAGGAGGGTTAATTAATTAATATATACTTCCCTTTTGCAACTGTCTCCCCATTTGCACCCTCCCTTCAACCTCACCCAGTTCTCTTCCTTTCCCTTTGTTTATCGAAATTGATGTATTATTTCCAACTTCATAGATAAAAATAATTGTAAATGTTAAAATGTTTTATAAGTTTCAACTCTGTTTTTTATTCGTATTTGCAATTCTGCTTCTGGCAGCGAAAAATACGTTTTCAATCAACCATTTGTAACCACCCATTGTGATTAACCCTTTTCCTTACCCAGTGTCCTTGGCCGAGGACGTAAATTGAATACTTGTATTATGTTATAGGTAATTGTGTGTTGATATTATTTCAGCTCGGGATAAAACTGATGGTATCACTATGGTGTACGTACCGTCCCATCTGTACCACATGCTGTTTGAACTATTCAAGGTAGGCCGTGTTTGCGTATGTATACGTATAGAGTGACCTGCCACCACAAAATGAGCTTAAAGTCGCACTATGGCTTTCTGAGTTACAAGCAGAAACAACAGTTTTTAACGGAAAAGTTAATTTTTGTGTCGCCTAAACGAATGTTTTAGGGGGCACTTACCTGTCATGAATTCTGTCTGTGTGCCCGTATGACCGTATAAATGTTCAAGTTTTAGGTCAAGTTTTTGCTCTTATTTGGTGTAATTTGAAAAGTTGAAGTCCAATTGGAACCAAATGTGGGTTATATACATGTAACATGGGAACCTTCATATGGTAATGAGGTCAAAGGTCACATACCAAGGTCAAATGTCATCTGAGGTCAAGTTGTAAAATGGGCTGAACATGTAAAATTGCTCATTTGAAAAGTTGCAAATGCAGTGACCAAAAAAAAAAAAGGCGACACGTGTGATCCTTGGATCGCCTTGTTGGGATTTTTAACAACTGTATATTTATTATAAAAACTCTATTCTATCATATCCCAGAGTTTTAAAACTGAATCGATGCTCGAAATATTGTTTTGAGGGGAATTCCTTTTTTTTTAACTCGGTTTAAAGTGTGCACAGATCACAAACTTTTGAGCTTCATTTTCTCAAAACAAGGGGTCAAGACCCCGATAATTTTAAAAGGTTGTATCGGGGGCTAGAGATGAGATACCACAACACACAGTATATCAAATTGAAGCTCTTAACACCTGTACTTTCTGGAAATTCCATAATCTTGATTTTCAGATGTTGCTACTTCATGCACATTTTGTGGTAACGGGTCACAGATTTGCACAGGTGGAAGTATTTCCGTTTCCATTACGTCCAGTCAAGCATATGGAACAGTTGAGCTAATTTGGATTGGAACTGGAAGTGGATGTAATTACATGTAGATAGCTTATCCTCTAAAAATATATCCCATGCTGGCTTATGTCTTGTTTTTTTAATGTCTTTGTATTGTTAACACGTTGACTGCCAGCCATAATTTATAGGGCGCCAACACATTGCCATTGTGCAATCTGGACATACAGCGCATGCGTCCATACCGATGAGGTGCTTTCAAGCTGTCTCTATCGATCACAACCATTCAATACAATGATGTACTCATACTGCCAGCAGCGTATTTGATGCGTCTTCGGTGATGCCAGAGTATTCAATTACCATAACAATAGCGTTTGGTTCACTACGAGTATACTCGTAGTGGCAGAATCCGGTACACTTATCACTACGAATATACTCGTAGTCGGCAGTCAACGCGTTGAATGTATGTATATGTATGTATTTATTGGAGGCCCCTGCTTACAAGCTGTGCTTTCTATGGGGAGCCTCTTCTGTCTTCACTCCTTTGTTAACATGAAAAGATTGTAATACTTTGGTGTCTATTTGTGGAAATAAAATAAAATGAACTGAACTTAACTTAGGGCAGAGTGAGGCGTCTAAAGGGCATGTTTTTGTCCTTTCCCTCCTATGCAAACATACATTCTGAGCCATGTTGTTGTATGGGTCAAAATCAGTCAAGGTGATTGTTTTTGACCCTCCTGCCATAGTACAAAACCACATGTAATCTGATCATGTCTAGTGTAAAAGTATAGCAGGGGAGGTGGAAGGAAATGTTGACTGATTTTGACCTTTTAAATAGTAGGAGGGTTTTAATTAATGATGCAAGTGGGAGGAAGGTGTGGCTAACCGTACACTTCCCAGTCAGTCATATGTGACCCGCTCTGGAAAAAGGTATATTATGTCGCAAAATATGAAAATTAAGTTTTATGTATGTTTGGAAAGCCTGCAATGTAAGCTTTCATTTGGTACATGATAGAGCTTCAAAGCCCTTTTCCGTTCTGGAGATATCAAGTTTTTGCATAGTAATTAGTTCTATGGAGTTCAAATTGCACAACAGAGAAATCAGGCTTTGAAATAGCTAGTTCTTATACAATGCAATGGAACAATGCACTCTAAAAAGGTTATTTGTTCACTTTATTCACTGAAATCAACATTGCTGTGCACCAAACCTGAAACTTCAGATAATTAAGATGTCATTAAAGACAAAAACAAAAAAATGAATTTTGATGAAAAATGTTACCCTCTCAACATTGAAAGGGCCATTACACGTAAATGCATAGCGCGACTTATATCACCTTTTTCTGGAGCGGGTCACATATATGAAGACTTCAGGCGCAAAAGCCACTAAACACCAACAAAAAATATTTGATTATTGTATACTAGGAACTGAGAGCTTTCACTTGATATTGTTCATTTTATTTTTCATGGAAGTGGCATTTAGCGGCTTTTGCGCCTGAAGTCTTCATATGTATGCGTCAAAAAATTTAACAATCAGAAACTTAGGGTTTTTTTGTTATCAAGATAAAGAATAACATCAGGATAAAAAGGATGTTGTATGCGCTTTTCTTGTAATCAATTTGCGCTGTTAAATGTAGTATCATACAACATTTGCAAACATCCAAAAACAAAACAACTGAATTATTAGGAAATACCGTACTGGACTAAGTTAATAGCAGTCTCAAGCATCCTGTGAGATATGGCACCTCGTGTGCTGTTGTTTTCAAGAAAAGTGGAAATTTATATCATTTTCCAATGATTGTCAGCCGACAATCTTTGGAAGTAGTCTAGTTCCCCGACCTGATAATTCCCTGACTCTATAAATTGCTCCGTTTTATCTAAAGTATATGGTCAGGGGAACCAGACTACAAGAAAAGAATTTTGTCTCTGTTTTCCCAGCATCTATGCACACAAAACTTTAAACAGGTCAGTGTTACAGTATTTGCTAGCACGCTATAAAATACTTGCCCCCAAATCCATTTATTTCTGAAAATTACAGCAAAAGCAAATGGTGTATAATAACAAAGGTCTATTTTGTCTCTTTAACCCCCCCCCCCCCTCCCAGAACGCCATGCGTGCAGTGATGGAGCATCACGGTAACAGCGTGATAGACTACCCTAAGATTAGAGTGTTGGTGACCAAGGGCAAAGAGGATGTCACAATAAAGGTAAAGCCCCCACAGGTACAAGAAAGAAAATTGATTGCAACATTCGTCAAGCAATTTGGTGCACTTGCAGAGTCGGTCTCATTTAATGTGCAAATATGATTTTGCTATTTTTCCTTTATTTTGTAAGTAGACTGTGCATTGCTTGCGTGTGATACCACACGAAACCACCCGATTTAATTGACAAGTAATTGATTACTGTAAGTAATTGAATAAAACCTTGTACTTTCGGGATTTTTTTTTTTCATACAGCTAAGCGATCAAGGTGGCGGCATCCCCAAGACGCAAATCGAGAAGCTCTTCAACTACATGTACTCCACGGCCCCTCATCCTCCCAAGCCAGGCACCACCAACATCCCCCCACTGGTAAGGACACACAGGTCATCACCCCTGACAAAGACTAGGTCTAGATCGACCCCGTTGTCTCATTTACGGCATAAGGCCCAACAACTCGCCCCAGTACACAGCGAGGAAAGATCCTACGCGTCTGCCTCCCTGGGAAGAAAGATAGACTCAGAACCGTTGTATATCGATAATGGCAGGACATATCCTGAAAGTTGGTTAGCACAGTCCGAAGCTAATGAATTTGTAAGTTTGGGTGATTTTTATTGTAGGAACTATTTTAAGTGCTCGACCGTAGTGCACTATCTGACCTGCAGTGTAAATAACCATTTTAATTGAGCTCTTAACCCCTTGAGTATGTTTTTTTTTACGGGAGGCATCGGGTTGTCGCGGTGGTTCTGGCAGCCAAGCGAAACGGCCACAATGTGTTTGTGTAGTCAAGCATAACATACACAATAATCCAACAATGGATTAAAACTGCACAAACAGCGGCAAAGGGCGTCATCCGGCCTGGTGGCACTGTTGTTTTTTTGTGCCATATGGCATCTTCCGTACGCAGAGGTTTAAGAGCCATTTTCTGTTGCACACCTGCAGTGTCTCCCCCAGTAGCCTTCAATTGTGTTAAACCCTTGTGTCCAGCTGTTATTGATGGGGGGACTGATATGCCAAGAACGGGTTGTGCAGCCAAGCGTAAATACAAACAATAGGCATTACACTGAATAGAGTGGTCCTATTCATTGCACGTGGATCCCCTCCATGTGAATGAAAGCTTTGTTTGATCAAGCTCCGTCTATTCATTACCCTCCCATTTAAGAACAATATACTTGAAACATAAATTAAGTGAGTATGTGCAGGAATGCGCTTACAGATGACAATCGGCCAGGAGGTCTTTTTCAAAATGTGGCTATGACCGTGGTCAGTATTTAAGAGGTTAATGTACATGTAAATACAAAATGTAAGCACCTGCAGAATACACCTACCTTATGCCTATATTATATACAGACAGATTGTGTAGTAGTCAGTTAATACAATCTAGTACCAAGGGTGGATTGGGGGCAGGGGAGAGGGCCTAAGAACAAGAGTCATAACCAAACCTAAAAAAATAAAATTCCAATGTGAACAAAGAAGACTGACAGGAGCGGGATTTGGCCCTGTGACCCCCGGAATACCGTACGGGTGTACTGTAAGCTACCTTGCGCTATGTTGGCAGTCTCAAAAGTGTCGTCGTTCGGTGGTTGCTAGTCAGAAGTCATAAACCCATAATGCTGTATAGGCAGGGATCCCGCCCCAACTTACGATAGTTGGGGCGTGATCCCATGCCGGAAACTTTAAGGTAGCCTGCTATAAGGCCCAAAGGTTATTTTAGTCGCTCTAAGCATCCCCCCTCCCCCCCCCCCCCCCCAGTAAAATCTAACAATTTCTTGTTTAAATACTGCAACTTTATTTGCTTGAAACATCGCTGAAAATGCTTGTTTATTTATGCATTATACATTACTTTTGTCATTTTCCCAGGCTGGCTATGGTTACGGTCTACCCATCTCCAGACTCTATGCCAAATACTTCCATGGTGACCTGACCCTATCTTCTATGGATGGCTATGGTACCGACGCCGTCGTCTACCTGAAGGTGAGAATAATTCAGCAGAGTAGGTCACATCAGGGCCCAATTTCATGGCTCTGCTAACCATAACTTTCCGCGCTTACGATCACCATTTTGCGGAAAAATTCTGCACTAACCCTGTAAGCACAGAATCCTTAGTTACGCGATGTATGCAAGCTCAGGAGCCAAAATTCCCCGCTAACGCCTGAAATACGCTTGCCGTAAGCACAGAATTTTCTGCTACAGTAATTGTATATTTTTTGCTAACGGTAAGCACAGCCATGAAATTGGGCCCAGTGATACCCATCCAATTTTATAGAACTGAAAATATTGCTTAGCAAAACTTGGCTGAGAGCCATGACAAGACGTCTTGGCGGTATGTGTAATTTGACACCATACCAGTCATATACGCAGACATCTCTTCTTTTTGTTTTAATGAGTTTGCTAAGTCCTGGGCTTATTTCATGACTCTGCTTACCAGATAGCAGAAAAGTTATGCTAACTAGAGCAGAAAATTTGACTAACCTTAGCAATATTCCACAGCCAAGTCAGACCGTGGCTTCTGCCTTCATGGAGACTTCAATTGTCGCATCTCGGTTTGAAGCTCCCTAATTTAGCAAGTTTACTGTCTGTATGAAATGGACAAGTCTCCATTCGCATAAAATTGTGTCTAGAAAGACAGATTGCGGGTAACACTATGTGAAATAAATCTCTTCTAGGAAGATGTGTGGATGAGTGTGTAACTCGACGTTTCGGACCCATGTGCTCTGTCCACCCTCAGGAGTGCTAATGTCCTTAGCAGCGTCATCAAAATTTTGCACAACCAAAAGATGTAACAGGACTTTGTTATAATTGGACAAAAACTAAATCTTTATGATAAGCGAATTTCTTAACCAGTTCGCATCGGATGACGTGTATACATGCAAAGGTTTTGCAGTATACAGAACGGATGACGGATAAACACGCACTCGATCGAGGCCGGAAATATCTGCGACCCGCTTGCAGCGAGCGAGGCCAGAAATATCAGGGTGTGCTACCTGCAGATTACGGCCTGATTCCGCCTGAACCCGGCTAGCATCGAGGTTCCTGAAAAATAATCCAGCGCCTTGGTCCGGTGAACAGTGTTGTAGTCGAGACCTTCATGTCCGAGACCGAGACCAAGGCTTTCGAGACCGAGACCAACACTTCCGAGACCGAGACTTTTGCAGGCCGAGACCTAGCCTTTAGTCAAGGCGCGCGTGGCACCCCGGATGCTGGCAACATGAAAAAGAGACCAGTGCGAGTGGCGAAGCCACGAGCGCCCTTACTATCTCGTGGAGCTAATCAATATTAATTTATTCCAGTTGTCTGGCTTATATGCATTTAGATGCTTTGTCATGCTATAGTTGTAGCAAGTGGGGCAGTTAAAATAATTCAAATACCGCCGTGTCGATGTCGCGCGCTTCATTTCAGCGCCCAGCATGCGCACGCACAACTGCAACATGATAATTCGCCATCATCATCATTCCGTGCGCGCGCGCGGTGTTTCCACGGGTCGAGCGAACTCATTTTTCTTCATGAGCGCGTGTGACGTCACAGATGCGAGTTATTCTACATTTTATTGGTCAAAAGCCATAACATGTAATGCATTATGCATGAGAATTTCTCTACCAAATGGGTAGAGAAATGTACAGAAAAACATAAGCCTTCTCCATGAGATAGTAAAGGCGCTCGTGGATTCGCCACTCGCTGGTCTTTTTTCGTGTTGAATGTAAGCATCCGAGGTGCCACGTGCGCCTTGTCTAAAGGCTAGCCGAGACCGAGACCACAACTTCCGAGACGAAAAATGAAAAAAATTATGGTGTTTAATAAAGCCGATTTCCCTGATCGGGTGTTGTGCCCTGCTTTCGATCAAAAGGTTTAAAAAAATGCGTGGATGATTATTTGTGCTAACTCATACGAAAGGTGAACATCAGGGATCATCTCATGTATACGAAAGGTGAACATCAGGGATCATCTCATGTATACGAAAGGTGAACATCAGGGATCATCTCATGTAAACTCCTCAAAAAAAGTTTGGAAATTTTTTTCAACCCTGTATTTCCTGAGATATTTGGGGATTGGTCATATTATGTTGTGTATCAATAAAAAGCTTTGTTTATTCTGCTTTACGATAATACCTCATTTATAACAATAGCTTGTTCCAGAGCTGAAATATTGTCTTGAGAAGATGGTAGGGTCACAAACAAAATGTGCCAAATCTGTGCTCAACAGAACAATCCACTATGCTAGTGCAGTAGACATGAATAGAGAAGACAATTTGGCAATGCACAAAACATGCAAGAGAAAACTTCCCTAATACCGAGTTGGAGATCCAAATGCTGCCACAACAGCCTGACACCTCCTCCTCATGCTGCTAACCAGCCTCCTCACTCGATCCTGCGGTATGGCGTTCCATTCCTCCGTCAAGATTTGTCGCAGCTGAACCAAAGTTGTTGCATCAGTCACTCTCTTGTGCACAGAACGACCCAGCTGTTCCCATAAATGCAAGATACCAACATCAAATGACCACTTTGAAAAAGAGTCCAGAACCAGAGAGTCACTGTGCATTCATCCATGCTCAACCACCTGTTCAATTCCTGTTCTTATTCAATACAAATCAAAGGCATTCAAATCAATATCACTAATGGTCAGTTCAAAATCAATACCTGTAATTGTCAGTTCTAAGCACAGTGGATTGTTCTGTTGAGCACAGATTTGGCACATTTTGTTTGTGACCCTACCATCTTCTCAAGACAATATTTCAGCTCTGGAACAAGCTATTGTTACAAATGAGGTATTATCGTAAAGCAGAATAAACCAGCTTTTTATTGATACACAACATGATATGACCAATCCCCAAATAACTCAAGAAATACAGGGTTGAAAAAGATTCCAAACTTTTTTGAGGAGTTTATATGAAGTTGGCTTTATCAAGGACCACTATCTTTAATTATGCAAGTTATATAAAATTACGTGTTCAACTATAAAGACTCATAGCGTACACACATAAATTCAAGGATTCCACAAATTTGAGTTATTTATTTCATCTGTGGTAAATACATGTAGTTGCTGCTTTGAGACCTACAGCACTGTGACAGACTAATTTCTCCAAATATTATTGGCATAAAAATTTTCCTAAATGGAAAATGACTCTGGCTTTTCCAAGAAGTTGTGTACATGTATTCAAAACACTGAAGAAAAATCAAATTGAAGCGTGGAATACTGCTTTAAGAATGTTAGTAAAAAGATTATTTAAAAATAACTTGATGGCATCACATGCAGTTTTATTTCAAACACAACCCTGACTGGGAGAAATCAGAGATTTTTAAATCCAGTTTTCCTATATATTTGTTTTACCGAATAACAATTATTTGATTTCATCGGAAGTTCCCATCCAGCTATAAACAGTCACGCCAACAAAAAGTGATTAGTGAGGTGCCGCATGGAATGCCCTCCCAATGACTGGGTATACATGTAGTTTGCAGGATTCAGTGACCACTGGGTTTTTACAAAAACTCACTCCAGAGCTGTAATGTGGGGGAAAATAGTGAAATACATGGGCGATGCACATCAGCGGGTACCAGTAGTCCAGTACTCCAAATAAACAAGCCGCATTATATACTGGTCTCCTTTCCAGCTTCAGTCTAATTCTTATCCATGAAAACGTGCACTTACAATGTCGTTTATGTTTGGAATGAAGACTAGATTTGTGTGGCGCATCGCACGTATTTTTGCTGTGGTCTCGACGTGTCTCGGGGGGTAAAACCCGAGACCGTGGCGACCGAGACCAAGACCAAGACCCGAGCATTCGAGACCGAGACCAGCCCTCCCGAGACCGAGACTTTGTTAGGACCTCATCAAGTGAATGTCAAAATAATCCCGGCGTGAACTGGTTAACAAGTGTGCTGTAGTGCTGTACTTTCAAGATGCATTTTTCCCTCCGTCTTAATCACTAGGTGCTATCAAGTGAGGCCAGTGAACTCCTGCCAATCTACAACCGGGCGGTGACCCGAATCTACCAGGCAACCACACCCGTGAGCGACTGGAGCTCTCCGGCCGGCTCTATACGTCCATTCAGTACTCGCCCATTTAGTTTGCGTCACTAAGAACCAAAGCCCAAAAAAAAATGCCAAAGCAAACTTCCAGTCAAATAGTTTTTGTCGTATATGAGTATTTCTGTGCAGGTATAAGAAAGGTTGTAATGGAGTGTCTTGCTGTCTTGGGGGCTTTGTTTGTTTGTTTGTTTGTTTGTTTGTTTGTTTTTTGCTTTGGGTTTTTGTTGTTGTTTTTAGGGGGTTTGTTGTATTTTTTTATTTTTTTATTTTTTTATTTTTTTATTTTTGTTTTATTTTTTTTTACTTTTTACTTTGCCTTTCAGTCTGCATTTGTGACCCGCTCTACAAAAAAAAGAGTATCTATGTCGCGCTATGCGAAAACACACACAGGGCTGTTCTATGTAAAGAAGGCAAACAAATCTTCACATAAGTGATGTTTTTGTTTTTGGTTTGTTGGCTTCTATCATATCTGTATTTTTTTTTTCTGAAACGTTAATATTGATGAATAAGGATGAAAATATAAATGTTGCTAAAAATTACTTTATCTTATTATGCTATGTTTAAAAGAGCTATATCTGTGAATGCACTTCCATTAAATTGGAAAATATGAATATGCAAATGTCAAGATATCTCGAGAACATAAAATGCCACAGGGGTCAAACCTACACCAAATTGAAGCTGAGGATGTAACAAATGTAACTGTATACAGTTGACTCTAGTTAATAAGAGCTCGGTTAACACGAGATCTCGGTTAACACGAAAATATTCGTTGGTCGCGACCGAATTGTGCACATTTCTATGGGAGAAAATGTTATTAATATGAGCTCTGGTTACGCGAGAACTCAGATAAGACGATTGAGTGCAAATACATGTATTGTTATCTATTTTCAACAAACATTTTGGAAAACAACCTTTCAATCAGTGAATCCATTCAATTTGACAAGTTATTGTAATTCATGTTCGTTAATTCTGCACTGCTGTCACAATTATACACAATAAAGGTGAAAACCTGCAGCCCGGATAGGGATATGACGATATTTCCGATATTTCGATATATTTTTTTAATATCGAAAATCGTATCTGCCCCTTTAAAAAAAAACGGAATATCGGGGAATTCGATATACCGAAGAATATCGCGATATGTTCCTTTTGGCGGCATTATGTGTGGATTTGTCCAGTTTACCTTGCTCGAAATTCCAGTTATTTCTAATTATTGGATGGCAGAATAGTATATCAGTAATGTATCATGATGTACCATGGAGAAATAAAAAATACATACATGTACTAAATGTGTCGTTTCTTTGACCGTTTTCTAAACCCCGACATGACATCTCCGCGCGATTTACCCCTCTGCGCCGTGCGTATCAAGTAAAGTGCATGCAAACAGCCGCACTGAATGCTACCGTCTTATTCCCAGTGTACAATGTACTACACGCTAGCGAACTTGTCTGTTTGCAATAAGGTCAACCCCTGTAGCACATCTGCACACATGCCACCGTCTTTCCCCAGTGTACAAGGCACACGTACGTGCAGTTGAGTGCAGCGAACTGCGTCTTGAGAAAGGAATAAAACACATGCAGCACATCCATTGTTGTACATTGTGCAATGTCGTCTTGACAAAACATACGATACGATCGTTTTTTGACAGCTCGCATGTGATCGTTCATGGTAATATCATCTGTTACTAATCAAAAATACCAAAATAGAAACAAACGCTAGTATTTCTGGAGTGCCATAAAGAAGCCAACTATAGGTAAATGTCGTAATACTCCAAATATTCATCGAGCGGAGGGAAGCCTTGTCAACCCGGCCCCGACGCGACAGCTGGCGCGGCCCCGGCCTCCGATCTTGCCGACTCCGATATTAAATTTTAGCGGATCTTAGTTCAATCCTGGCTAGCCTGATCCCGGTGGCCCTGATCTCACGATGCCGTAGTGACTTCCATCATGTATTTTTTTGTTATTCCTTCATTCTTCCGGTAAGAAAAAAGTGACGTCATCACGATAATATCGAATATCGCGATATTTTGTGCCGATATTTCGGTATCAAAATAAATGGATATCGAACATCCTTAGATAGGACGAGAGCCCAGATAATACGAGATATTTGCGTAAGTCCGAAGGACCTGGTATTAACGAGAATCGACTGTATACATGTAACTACTTTTTCAAATTTTGCGACATTGTACCCATTTTTGTAGAGCCGGTCACATTTGGTATAACACGGTTAACTAAAATGCTGGGTTGACTAGTTGGTTTTACTGGGTGGTTTTACTGGGTGGGTGGCCTCCCCTGCCTTCCACCTCTGCCTTCCACCTCTCTAGGTTCAAATCTCACCAGAGCCTCCATAGATTGAGGTTTTCAGTCCCAACCCTCAGTCTTAGTTTTTGTTTTCCTCTTCTCAGGATTGATGGAATAGATCTCTCTCAGGACGCCATCTTCATAGGAAAATTACAACTGCGTGTTCAACGCCATCAGGTGCGTGTGCACGCAGTGTGCAAAATATTCTAAACACATATGCGCATGTTGCTCAAAATTTCTTCGAAATATGGCGCAGCCGCGCCGATGCGCGTCACTAAAATTTGACGCCCAAAATGCCGATGCACGTGGCAATCTGTAGGAAGTGACGTAATTTGAGAGAGACCTATTGGGTTTGCCACCCACTTCTAAAACTGAAATTGAGTGAGCATCGGATTTGAGTGAATATCAGATTTGAACCTCAAACATCTAGAACTACTCCACAATCTTGAACCATCCAACCCTTGAAATGGTGACATTTTCTGATGTATTTTTGTCTAAATACATGTGAGAGAAATACAATCATGTTAAAAAGGAAAATGATGCGGTACACTTAGAGTGCTTTTGGACTACCCATCATTTTCCATAGAAGATTTGGTTTCTACTGGGACAACATACTGCCATCCAGAATGCTCAATTCCTGTTGCAGTGCATTTAACAGAGTTGTCGTTGTCGAGTCCTTTCGCAAGTCCAGTCAGAAGTCCTTTCATAAAGCCAGTCACAAGTGAACAATGACAAAGGAATGCTTTTGTCAAAGCTCATTTGAATAGCTTGTTATTGGAAGTAGGACTGGAGGGCTTGTGATGGACTCGACTACATCCCTGGCATTTAACCATGAAGCACTGACCTGTGTGTTGTACCAATTGTGGTCATTCCTTTTACACCATCTTATACCCAGATACATTGTACCTGTATGAATTCTAGTACTTGGCTGAAGTTCATTTGAGTAACAATGCTGAGTGAAAGTACAACCGGATCAATTTGTAGGCGACAGGCAATTACTGGCAAGGGAGTAATGAAAATAAGTTGGAAAACTCCTAATTAATCTTAAATTATCAATTGATTCAATTCGAATGTAGAGTTAACAATTGTTAGATTTTAAGGATTTAATTTATATCTTGCATTAACGAAGGGGTTTTAATCTGAATACTTTGTTATACATATTTGTAAATACATATTACTTTAACTTAAGTAACCTTTGTTTTAATCCGTAGTTATTACTTTGATAATTTAGACCTAAGTTAGCTGTAATGGGGTCAATCTAAATAGGTTCTCCTGTTCTCTATATGTTTGTATATATTAAAATTGATTTACTTTGTTTTTAAACTGAATTATTACAGGTTTCGATCGTGAAGAGACAGATAGATTACCAACTGTTTTAAGCAACTGTAAAGAAGAATGTTTTATTAAGTATTCAACATAATTCCTGCACCAAAGTTCTCACCTTAATTATCAACAAATTTTGACAGTTGTACCTTTCTAAAAAAAAAAAATTATTCGAAAGTAAACCAGTGTTTGTCATTGTCTGACATAGAAGAGTAATGTCGGATGCTTTTAATCTAGAATAAAATGTTTTATCGCTGAAAATATAAAAAATGCAGAAACTATCAACGACTTTTTGTCATGTTTCCCGCCATTTTGAGGCATTCATAGCAGCCGATTGCCATGGGGAAACCCAGTTGTAGTGAGATGTCTTGTTTGCAGCTGCGCTTGCGCTTGTGGGTTCTAATTCTACTTGGAAGGGTAGCACGGAGAACCCCCCCCCCCCCCCCCTTATCTACTAATATTCCCTTTATTTGGGCGGAAATGGTCCAACGTTTCATAGTGAATTTTTTCTTACCTCTGAAGATCGAAGTGCACTTATAGATTTGAGACCATTTTATAGTTTCATCCCAATAAAGCAATGCAAAAACCACACAGGACAGGTGTCAGACTTACAATGCAGATAAACTTTGCCTAAGAAAGAGAATTTGTAAAGCTTAATAATAAACTGTTGAGAAGTTTTTCCAAAATAATACTGCTGTTTTATTTCTATCCTGCTATTCTCGGGCCAACCGGTACTCCCAAAATATTTATTGTCGCATTGACAATGCGTTAAAGTTCTTTAAAGATGATGTTGATTGCTGAGAGATGTCTGCGTCATTTTTTTCGTTTTATGTAGATTGCGTATTGTAAAATATAACGGCCAATTATTTCTGCCATGAAATAACAAAAAGGTGACTTTTGAGAGCAGTTTTACCAAGTCCCCTCGAGCCCGCTGATGGTGCCATTTGTCTAGCACCAGGAAGAAAAGAGGAGTTCGTACTATGACGTCAGAATTGTTTGCTGCCCGCAGCTACGACTTTTAGATTAGACATCGACAAATGGCATCAGCGGGCTCTGGAATAACGTTGCTGGTATAGAGCACCGAAGTGATGACGTCAATGCAATGTTTGGAACCAGAATACTTTTGTTATGTGTTTGCATGACTGGCTGTTAAAGGAACGGTCGAAATTTACATTTGTTTGGAACCAGTTGTCATGCCAACTGACGTCAGACTTCGGTACTCGGTAGGCTGATGGAAGTTATATTTTTATACCGGTCTCTCTCGTCGAAACGGGAATTTCCCTTTAACTCGCATGCATGTTCCAGGTGCCAAAAGTGGGCGAGAATGTAGAATTATTTCAACAAAATGTTAAACAATTATTAAAACTAGAGCTTAAAAACCTGAAAGAAAGCATTTTAAGAACCAACAAAAATATAAGTGATAGGTGTTACTGTTAGATTCATCTATGACTGAGCTCCGTGCACAACTACCCCCTCAGCGGAAAGAAAAGGCGAGTTGGGGGGTCAATATCGACGCCATCTTACCTGACTTCAATTTAAGTGTCTGGTTCCCGCTGTGATATTCTTATTGAAAACTCAATTATCGAGAGTCGGCAAACAGACAAATACGAGTATCAAATGAACGAGGAGCGCAGTGCGTAACCAGCGACGTACTCCCCACGGAAGTGCGGTTGCTATGTGGACAGCGCCCTCTTTTGTTGGCGCACGGAGCCCATAACGTGGCGCACTTGACGTTTTTCCTGACAGATAGTTTGGACTTACGTTTTTGTTCAAACTCATTCAGTTGAATATTGCTATAGTTTAATTCGAGTCGCTTCGCACATAATGTGACACTTTTTTAGCAAATTTTTAAAGTGAACAAAGAAAACTGACAGGAGCGGGATTCGAACCTGCGACCTCCGGGTTACCGTACCGGCGCTCTACCAACTGAGCTATCTTGCCCTATGTTGGCGGTCTCCCAAATTGTCGGTATCTTTGTTCGGATGGGCGCTGGTCAGAAGTCATAAACTCAGAATGCCGTATAGGCTGGGATCACACCCAATTGTACGATACAACCTGGGAAGCAACATTGTGGAGATCACTCAATGAGGATACGACTTTTTTTTAGTAAGTTGAACAGTCCAGAAGTCCAATTGACGTCCGGAAATTGGGCACATGGTCGTCTGAATAATTACCCAATTTAACCTGTGAGATTTTTTAAGTTGACAAAATATGATTTACCATAATTATATTACGGAAGCCGGATAGTGCCACTGAAAAGGGATGGATATATTTTTGCAAACGCGCGAAAACATTTGTTTTGGTACTGTTTATCTGGCGGCCGCCACTTAATTATCTGGCGGCCGCCACTTATTATCCGATGGCCGCTACTTGTTTGGTGACAGCTACATAATGATGGAATTGTAATTTTTGTCACGTAACGCTGCAGTTTTCGGGGATTAGAGGAACTGCGAACGGTATACGACGAGAACTATTTCTAACGCAGGGGTGCGGCGTTATGTCTATTAACAAAAAATATAATTTTTTGTTGTCTAAATTTCTGCTGGCAGAAAATTTTCAATTTTTAAAACTGTTTGCGCGACTTAAACAAATCATAAATCGTGTTTGCAGAAACATTTGAAGCAAGATATGGGACAGAGGGAACCCCCCCCCCCCCCCCTTTCTTTTGTGTTGGTCATTGTGTTCCTGGAATCTCAGGAATTCCTTTCAGATATCCGGGGGGGGGGGGGGTAAAAATAGTCTAGAATGTGTATAGGGTAAGAGGGGGTGGGGTACCCCTTGGTCCCATATCTTGCTGGGTATAATTTACATTTTTTTAAACAGTTTCCGCGACTTAAAAAGTCCGAAAGTCTACTTTAGGGTTGTCCATTTTTGGGGATTCATATTTCCTGCCGTTCTGATTTCACGAGTTGACTGTGGCCTGAATTACAATTCCATCATTAGAAACATGGTTTAGAAAAAGTGCTTAAATGCTAAACGTGTTGCGTCACAAAGCTAAACGTTAAGTCTAAACATATCGTGGGCTAAACGTGTCCAAAAATGTGGGTAGAAGAAATGTGTTTAAAATCTAAACGCCATTTTTACAGTGTATAGCTGTCACCAAACAAGTAGCGGCCGCCACATAATTATGTGGCGGCCGCCAGAAAAGTGGCGGCCGCCAGATAAACGGTACAAAAATGTTTTCGCGCGTTTGCAAAAAATATATCCATCCCTTTTCAGTGGCACTATCCGGCTTCCGTATTAGGGATCTTGTTCACATACCCAACTTCGTTTGTCAGAAAATTCTCTTCATATTTTTGGAACCGTTAAAAAGGTTCACCACGCACTTTAACATGGAATCGGTCAGTCGTGTCGAAATAACATTTTACTTGTAACTTACACTTTACTTGTAAAACGGGCCGGTACTGGTATATTATTTATGGACAGAGATATTTGAAAGACGCTAAAACAAATGTACTTTCTGTGTGTGCAGTTTGGGGTAAAAACTAAAACTATCTCATGCCAGGTGCTAGTGAAAAAACAAGTTAGTTGCGCCGTGTTAGAAGAGGAAGGCACCAGAACCACCAAAACGACATCGTCATGTATTACTGAAAGTGCACTAAGCCTTACTGAATAGGCACAAGGCTTTATTGAATAGGCACAAGGCGCGACGATGTCATTTTGGTGGTTCTAGATAAGTGCTTACCGTTAGAAGACCGCATTGGAAGTTTGGAAGAGGGCCTCAGGCCAAACTTTCTTAATTATTGTGATGAAACCAAACACAGAAATTCCAAATACGCCTAATCATGAACGGGGTTCTCACTTATAATCCATTATCACATAGAAACAAAGACCGCATTCAAAACAAGCCATCAAGCCCAAAATGTCATACTGGTTCTTCCTGTGAGTATGAAGAAACATCGACTTCAACGCACCAATCTTTACGTCGAGCATAGCTTCTTGGCGGCGAAGATCGTACAGGTGATACAAACGCACATGATGACGATGCAAATCGCGAAAACTTTCTTTCGCTTCCCTTCCCCCTCCTGCCGCTCTCTCATCTTGTGTTCTCTCATACTCTGGAAATCAAATGTAAAAAGTATACGTCATTTAATTAAACAAGACTTGTGTCCTTCCCGACGTGATACTTTTTAGTAAATGAAATAAAGATCCGAAGTGGCTGGAAATCGATTACATGTACCTGCAATAGCCGCCACTTTGGTCTCAATAATGACATGCAAACCATGGGTAGAGGTGTTCAAATGGGTGTTCGATGGGTACCCGATGGGTACTCGGGTACCCGTTAAAGAAAGCCAATCTCAAAAATTAACCTCGGAAATTGCTGCTCATAATTGTTGGTAAAGGTACCACATCTGTGCTTCAATGCAGCAACATGCAAGTGTGGACATGAGCTCTAGAGCTTTGCGGTGTAAATTGCATTTTCACAAGCGTCAAACAGGAAAAAACGTTAGTGGTTTTTTCCCCCGTGTACCATGATTTTCATTTTGAAACTCCCCACATATGACATTCCCAAACTGTCTTTTTTCATTGTCTGAGGAAGTTCTAAGTATATAAAATGTTATTTCGGTTACGGGTACTAGATTTCATAATCTGGAACCGGTTCCTGACATTAACGGTCGGGTATACTCGGGTAGCCGGTTTGGATGCACAGCCCTAGCCGTGGGTAACATTTAAACAGAAAGTGATTGCATGGTGAAAAACGACAGTTAAAAATGGTATAATTTAATTCAGTAGGATCTTTACTTCAAGACTGACCATGTGTCCATGTATGAGCAGGTCGTCCGCAATCTGTTCGGCATTGCCGTCTACTCTTCGCTTCTGTCTTGCCACTCTCCTCAGCCTCTTCTTTGTGATATCCGGAGCCTCGTCGAAAATAAATCCGACATGGGCAGTCTCGCTCTTTCCCTTTGATTCTTGAGAGTTAAGCCTGTGGCTATACTGTTGAGTTAGGTCGCCTGTAGTACTTCTTATGACCACGGCTCCTCTCCCTACGCCTCTGTTTCTTCGTATTAAGCCGAGGGTTTGCATTAGTTGAACGTTGTCTTTTGTTGAAGCCGATGCTGAAAAGTGAAAAATAGTGAATGACAAACGGGGTTCTACGGCGCTCCTGTGATTTGGCGTGTCCAGCAGGCAGAGGAAGAGGGTATAGGGAAAACTCCATCCTTCCCCGTTGACCTTGCCAATAAGAACTAAAAGTACCACAACTTCACATTCAACTGATACTCAGTCGGTTTACAGTTCATACATGGGCCCAACGGACCGAAAATGCACTTTATAAAAACTCTGAAACATTACTGTTTATAAAGATGATACCACCAATCCTCCTGAAAAAATATTTCCGTCTGAATACTGTAAGCTTTGAGAAAATATTGTGTCTGAAGGCCTCCCAAAAACAAAACACCGTGCCTATTTCGGTTTAGAAACGTACACAAATCAATAATGTATTTTTCACTATTTCCTGTGACTCGGATGACGGATTGGTCTAAAATTGCAGTTTTTATGTTAAATCATGCAAAGTGTTTCCCACTATCCTGCAACTGTTTTGTCAGCTCTAACGGTTAAGCTATGCGGACACCAATACAGTTTTGGAAGGGCAATTGAATTAAACTAGGCCAGGGCCTATATAGCAAGGAGGAGATTCTTTAACACAGTTGAGGTAATCGTTATCTTTAAGGACCCCGTTCCATAGGAGAACGAAGGAGACTTTGCGATGATACAGGCAGGAAAAGTCACTCTGGTAGGAAAGGTAGGAAAGTCACATTTTCTTTGAAAGTGCGTTTCAAAATTACAACAAACATGAGTTAATCTGAAGAAAAAAGACTGCTTTAGCCTGCAAAAGTCACTTTGGTACTGTAAAGTCATCTGCAAAAGTCAGTTTGGAACGGAACTCGTAAAAAAAATAGAGGTGTCCTGAAGATAACGATTAGGGCCTACCCCAGTTGATGCAGCTATAGGGCCTAGTCAGCTTTAAGACCAGCAGTAGTTGACTGACTGGTAGTTAATGACCATTACATCAAAGAGTGCATACCTTTATGAATAGGACTAGGAGACAGTGGCGTATCCAGTTGGGGACCCCCCCCCCCCCCCCCCCCCCCCCAGCCCAGGTTGGACGTCCTTACTTCATGTAGCGCAATGTAATGGAGATACTGAGGAGTGAGTCCAGCCTGGGCTACCCCCCCCCCCCCCCCGGCGGCATTTGACATGTTCTGATGTTTGAGGCGTCATAAAAAACAAAAAGAAATAGTGTTTTTAAGACGATTTTAAGATGATTCAGACGTAGTTTGCCCTTCCTGGCACAAAAAGCTGGATACGCTACTGATAGGAGAGACAGTCCAAGTTCATGGTTCCTTCTAAATTCACATACTCACCACTGAGAGATTCATGTTCAAAGGAAACAAGCATCAACGTGATCACCCATACCAGTTGGATCTCCATTTTTGACGCCTGTTTAAAGTTTATACGCCAAACGAAATACCTCGTTCTTCAATGGTTTGTGTCATCCTCAACTTGAACTTGAACGCTTGGCGGCAGCTTCATCATGATTCAACATGATTTTTCTTTATTTTCCGTCTGCAGACGGGTAAATTTTGAAACAGCTAGGCTATAGAATAACCCTACAACGATTTTGTACTTCATTATTTTGTGTACGACACATTTTATTTTAAATATTGGGATTTCGCTCGCGTTTTGAATATATCCGCACGCGCCGTCATCGAACCTGCGCGTGCGTGCTTGGAAAAGATTACTCAGTTACGCCCCCGTGCCCCTAATAGGTCTCTCTCAAATGACGTCACTTCCTACAGATTGCCATATGCATCAGTATTTGGGGCGTCAAAGCGTCAAATTTTCGTGACGCGCATCGGCCGTATTTCGAAGCAATTTCGAGCAACATGCGCGAGTGTTTAGAATATTTTGCACACTGCGCGCACACGCACCTGATGGCGTTGAACATGCAGTGTTGCAATTTTCCTACGAAGATGGCGTCCTATGAGAGAAATTTGTAGTGAGTCGTCCAACCTCGTTACCATGGGCACGATCTTGCGGCGCCATGTTTTCCCACCATGCCTTGCTCGATCCTATCTAGTGAAGGAACGCACACGCGCCCATGGAGTCGAGGATGTGAGTCGTCCGATACTTGAGTTTGGCCTTCGAGTCACGAAGCCATTGATCTCGATTATAACGTCAATATTTGAAGGAGATCAAAATGCATCAATGGTTACGAACTGTTACGTACCTTTTATAGCCAGGATCACACGCTCGGCAAATGCGGTTGGGCCATAGAGCTATATTAAATTTAATATAGCTCTATGGATTGGGTACGGTTAGGGGTGGGGTTGGGTACGGTTAGGGGTGGGGTGGGACCATAGAGCTACACATGTATATCAAATTACTGGGTGGGATTGGATACGGCCATGTGCAACAGCTAGCCAGCAAACAAGATTTTTGCTCCTAAAAAAAAGTCCTAGCGTTTTAACGGCGGATCCGGGGGGGGGGGGGGGGGGGGGCAAAGGGGCCATGCCCCCCCCCCCCCCCCCCAACAACCCTATTTTCTTTCTTTTTTTAATAAACTGACGTCGCAAAAAGGCAGCCACTGCCGTACACCCACATACAAAATAAAACATAGTAAAAGAAAGGGAAGCAAAAACCCTCCGTTTTATCTGTGATTTGTGCACTTTTTTGAACCCCTTTTTCGGGAATTTGTTTTTTCCCCCCAAAAAAACAAATTGTGTTCTGGATCCGCCCTTGTAGCGTTTCCATGCGTACGTCCATAGGTCACTTCAATCTTCGCCACGCATGTCACTCGATCACTTCTTCCCAGTTATTGGCTGTTTCAGAAGTTTTCCGAAACAGCCCTTGTTTTCGTTGCACCGAACCTTAAATTTGGGTTGCTCCTTGTCTGTTGTATGCCTACTGATCACCAAGGGATCTTTTGCCCGTAAGATCTTTTGGGAAGTCGCGAACATCAGACATCCTTGCTGGTGGTAAGCACTTATTCAGGACCACCAAAATGACATCGTCGCGCCTTGTGCCTATTCAATAAAGCCTTGTGCCTATTCAATAAGGCCTTCTGCACTTTCATTAATACATGACGATGTCGTTTTGGTTGTTCTGGAACAGTGCCTTCCATCCTGGCTACATGGTATTGTTACGTCACTCGTTGCTTAGCAAAATGGTACTCTTCTTAAATTCTTAGCCCTTCGTGAAATCAGGATCAGGCGCCAGCTAGGCGGCACAGGCCTATAGGCCCTATAACATGTACAGCGAAGCTGATATCTCAGGTTCATTGTGCCTGTGGAATTCCGCTCGCTTGAGGACTTTCGTGTCGGCGACCTTGTCATGCCATCTAATTCATAGAAGCTTAATGCGCAGATGAAAGGACAGATGGGATTAGTGGTTCAGCTTTCGATGTGGCGGCTCCTACGGTTGTCCAGGTTTGACTTGCAGCTTAATAATAATAGCCGACACTTCGCTCTGTTTTCAAACTTATGCCTGCCTATGCCTCTTCTATTCCACAAACGCTCGTGAAGTCTTCCGAATGCTGAATTTGATCATTTCGACCGCATTTTACCCACCACTCCTCTAGAACAAATTAAAGCCTTTAATCATTCTCTTTTTATTAGATTCCCCCGTGTATGGGATACTTTACCAGCAGATGTTACAGACAGTCTTCTCTTCAGTCTCAACTCATTTATCATTAAACTTAAAACACACTGGTTAGTACCGGAAGTTAACCACTTGTTGTAAATAGCCTCTTGATCTTGCCACGATGACTTTCATGTATTCTTCATGTATTCTTTTGCTTTTGTTTTATGTGTGCAGTTTTTGGCGTCAAATTTTTACTTACCGTGCAATTGTTTTAATGTAGGCCTACTTCTTCTCAGGGAGAGGCTTTTGTTTAAGTAATTAAGCATATTGTGATAATGTTGTTTGTTTTTTATTGATGTAGTTTCAATCATGTCCATACAGGGTGGGGCAAGGGCGGATCCAGAACACATTTGGGGGGGGGGGTCAAACAAAAAAATGTGCAATTTTTTTTGGAGGGGCTAAAACAATTTTGCCTGAGTTTTGTCGGTGGGTGTGTACGCAGTGGCTGCCTTTTAGCGACGTCAGTTAAAAAACAAAAAATTGGATTCTTGGGGGGTTTTGTTGGGGGGGGGGGGGGCATGGCCCCCTTTGCCCCCCCTGGATCCGCCCTTGGGGTGGGGTGGGGTGCCGGATACATGTATTATGTTTTGTTGTACCTGGTTTTTTTAGTGTAGGCCTAATTGACTATTTTTTAACTTAAATTCCTTGATCGTATGAAAGTGCTTTTTGCTAATTGGGATGATTTTTGTGGTGTTTTTTCTTTCTTTTGTATTCTTGTAATACTTTATTTTGTTTGTGTTAAAATTGTGGCTGGAGAACTACTCGATAGTTATTAAGTTAACGTTTTTAGTGATCCTGCAGGGGTGCCATTTATTACTATTTACATGTGTATGTATTTATATTGGTCACGTGTCTTTCCTGAATGGAAAAACTTTTATTAATATTACCGGTTCACGGCAGACAAAATTAAATGTGATGAAAATGTTTACGAATTACAAGTCGATACGACAGTCAGGTATATTTCAAAAAGATCAAATAATTAATTGATGCCACAATGTAAACAATGAGGTAATTATCAAACAATCATAAAATTATGCTACTAAATACGCGATCCGGATTTTCGTTGCGCGAACGATTATACAGTTCATTATGATGACAACGAAGGGGCACAAAGCGTAGACTGGAAGAGACAAGAATATGAAGATGGTACAGAAGAAACAACAGAGACGGGGCTTATAGCTGAACTGCAAGGGATGATCTGGAATAGTTGGACGGCGAACACTCCTGGAGCTCACGACGGGGACGAAAACACACACAGGGGTCGTTCCTCTCGTCGACTGCACTTATTTTAGAAGAAATGGTGGAAACAGGCTCATGTAGGAGGCAAGGTGGCATTGATCCTGACTGCTTGCAGGCTGACGTCAGAAATCATACTAAATATTATAAAACTAAACCTAACATAATAAAGAATAACTATGCCAGAAACATAACAATAATCAAACACTAAAAGATATAAACGAAAGGAAAGAAATATTCGCTTAGTAAAGAGAAGATTAAACCCTACAAAATTACATGTATCTTGTCTCTGGAGAAAACAGTAAAGCCACTTAAATCCTTGGCCTAAGGTTCAAGCAAAAGACACTTCGGACCAAATCCTAAAAGTTAATAGAAACCTATCAACTGAAACAACCGACCGGTAGTTCAGATACTTTCAAAACGGCCTTAAAAGGAACAAACAACTCAAAGAACAACTAAAGAACTGGTCAGCTATAAAATGTCCAGACTTAAAATGAAGCAAAGTAGATCATAGAGGAACATTAGCTACAAAATCCATTAAAGTATACACTCTAAAGAAACTGCGTTCAGCAACCAAACACCGTATCCTGCCATCAGTCTGTAAACCGGGGGTTTTAGAAGTCAGACATTACGTGCCCAATTCATAAACATCAATGTTCAACGGCTAAACACTATCCGTCAATACACTAAACATGTTTAGTATGTACACGTGTTTACAAACTGATAGCAAGAAAGTGCCTAATTGATAAACACCACTTTTGCATTGTAAAGACATCTAAAATTTAATAAGAACGTCGCAAGCAATCAATGAATAACTATGAATAATACGAATGAATTATCAAACTAAATGAAAGAGTCCTCTAAATTGATAATAATAACATAACAACTATAAAGAGAATTCAAAATATTTCCTAATCTAGGGAAAGTACTAAATGAATATCAGTATCAAATATTAATTTACCATGAGGGTAAATCAATTAAATAACAACACCATTATTATGTACATCATAAGAACAGAAGAGAATTCGGGGACTCATCTATTTTAGAAGAAATGGTGAAAACAGGCTCATGTGGGAGGCAAGGTGGCATTGATCCCGACTGCTTGCAGGCTGAAGTCAAAATGCCCCAACCACCTACATGAGGCCTAACCCCGAATTCTGGAGGTCAAAAAGCTAGGCCATGCCCGAGATGAGACCGGGGTCGTAAATAAATTTCGGCCACAGCTAAGGACGATTGATAAAGCTGCATGGCCAAGAAAACAAAATAACCTTGTCCATTCTAAAAAGTGGAATTTTTGGGGGTGTGACATATTCTTTTCCTCTATTGTTGTGTATACCTGCGAAATAATAAATTAAATGAAATAAAATGAAATTTCGACCTCAGCTTGTCGACCATCACTCTTGACACTGACATCAACTTGATTGTAGCAAGATCTCCAGGTATCGCGGTCACTCATGATCGAGTGACCTAATTTCAGAGGCTCTCAATTAAGACCAGAGTCATCAAGAAAAACTTGCACATATGTTTTCTGACGTAAGCCGTTGGATGCATGCTTGGGTTCCTAGACTATTATAAGGCCTAACAGTGTGTTTGAAACTTCATCTTGGTGCCAATGAATGTCCTGCTGCACCGACGCATTCTGGTTGTGGTACTAGGATTTCAGCAGGAAGGTTATAAGGCCTTCCCGTGCGACATTTCGTCATCAAGTATGGATTTCTCTAGACAGGGACACAGGGTGCTGTCCAAGTATATAGGTAAACCTATTCACAGTGTTAAGCACATGATCTCCAATGGTGATGGCATCATGGCAGGTGGAACGTATTCCTTAAGGCAGGTTGAAACCAGCAGTTTTTTACCACCGTGACAGTCCTTTGTCTTCAAAATTGTTGTCCTTTTTTCCTATGGCTTTTTAAATATATAGATATATTTATTGTAATTATTTTCGTTTTATATTACACGTGTAACTAAGTAGGTCTATGTGTGTGTGTTTTTGTTTGTTTGTTTGTTTGTTTGTTTGTTTGTTTTTGTGTTTTTTTTAATTGTGTATTTTAAATTGATTGATAACGCCACCTGTTATATTTTATATCTTGTGTTCAACACAATTTTAATTATTATTATTTTTATCTGTAAATCATGTACAATTTGGCCTTTTGGCCACGACGCATGAGTTTTAATAAACCAAACTAAACCAAACTAAACACGTGCCACGCATTATGCACCACATAACTCGCGCCTGAAGTTTTTTTTATATCTTATAGCGCCCTCATCTCGTCACGCAACACTGGCCGGCCAGACACGGATCTTACGTTAGAGTCAACTGGCTCCCAGTCTCTCCATTGTCTGTTTCTTTCGAAAGAGGGTGGGAGATGTCAGTAAATTGGCAATATTTAGCAATTTCCATGCATTATTGTTTTTTTTAAGCTCTATACATTAAGAATTATTATAAAACCAAATTTAAGATAAATATATAGAGACCTTTTGTGTATTTTGAAATTACAACAATTGTACGAGGATTATTGTTTTGTCGTCATTTTTATTTATGACTGTTGATTCACACATACGTACACGGATATGTCTGATCTTGGCTTGGTCTGGTGATAGGCAAATTAAATAACCAAAAACCCAAAGTATGTCTGAATTCTGTGCCTTAAGTGACCGTTAAAGTGATGTTTAAGGAACCTTTTGCCATAGTAAGTATTTAAATGGTTTGTAGTGATACATTTTGGTGTGTTTTAATGGCATAATGCGTTTCGCAACGGTTATTGAACAAACAAGGGAAGTCCCCATACGCGCAATACGTAGCCATGTTCTGTTGATTGTTGAGGAAAGAGTTTAATACCCCTCACTAAAATGGATCAGGAACAGCAAAATCTTACAAAATAACCAACCCTCCTTGATAACAACTGTCTAAACATGTGGCACAACCAGTTATTTCAAGATTTATGTCAGCAAAATCTGTAAAATAATGAGGCAGAAATCGACATGTATGTGAACACGTTGAGTTACCATACACTGTGCACCGTGCCAAGAACATCTTACCCCTAGAAATATGGGGCTCCTACCGGAACCCCATAGAAAGAAGCCTATTTTTCCCCATAGGCTAGTACAGCAAGAATAAGAAGTCATTTTCAATGCACTCACGTTTACATTGTGCGCACGAAAACCGCTGCACAGTTTTCCCAAAAAATCCGTAATATCATCATTTACATCGCTGTCATTATTTCAGCAAACAGCTGTTAGATATCGAGCCCCGAGGCGCGCGCAGTGCGGCTGGCCAATAATCGATCGGAAAACATCGTTCATGTTCAAAAATCCGCTCCATTACTTTGTACACAGCTGGTTTGTGCATGCACCGAGTTGCATGAACAATTCATTTTTTTTCCAGGTTTAACTTGAGCATATTCTAATTTTGAGGGGATGACAAGCTGCATGAATGACTACTCTGCCGGCAAGGTGAGTGTTTGGTTGATATATTCAGGGAAACGGAAGATATCGGCAAGATCTAAACCGACCGTAACGAACCCTATAGAATTCCTTCCAGCTCTAAATGGCGAATCTCACATGTCATGAGCCTAGAGCTGGAATTTTCAAGCTAGTGTGCGCCAAGCAAAAGATCGCCGAAAGCGGTTCCAATTTTCGAAAAAAGGTAAAAAGAAATCTCTGATCCGTACTGACAGCGAATGACACGACATGCACGATGCGACTGTTGCCGGCCGGCCGGGTCATGTGCGCTGGTTGGACCAGACAAGCTCATGATTATTCATGTCAAAAATCTAAAATACGGCGCACACGGCATGCACTGCCGTCGTGTCCGTTACCGTCTGCATCGCGCGCAGTGATCACTACGTACTAGCCTATAGGAAAAATAGGCTTCTTTCTATGGGGTTCCGGTAGGAGCCCCATATTTCTAGGGGTAAGAACATCTAACACAGAAAACACAAACTTTCTTCCCCTATATTTCACTAAAATTTCCTTCAAAAATTATCAAATTTAGAGGTGGTGCCAAGTGTTTATACAATTCTGAAAACAGATTGATATTTTTTTTCCAAGATTTGCTGTTTCTGACTGAATCTTGTAGGGGGTATTAAAGTAAAATCTTTCCGAAAAACACTACTAAGTCTTGTAAAGATTGGAATTTCCTCATTTTTTGTTAATTCCAAGTTGCATGCCTGAGTAATCGATCACATTGAAGCATCCATCTTGGGGGCTCCAGCTGTATTGTGGACCGAAATACGACCATTTCCTGATTTTAAAAAAGACAATCTGCCAGTTTTGCTAATTTTGTGATTTCGTTTTCAGATCAAAGTTTTTGTTTGTTCTTTTTTGCTGTGATCCGGTCTCGCCCCTTTTCCACTATTCAGATGTGAAATCCTCTGGGCATGCGCAGTCAGTCGTTTCTTGGCACGCTCGGCTATATATAAACTGCCCCATCTGTCGAGTCGCCAAATGGCGGAGGAGTAAACGCTCCTAACTAGAGCGCTCGAAAGTGGTGGTGCCGCCCCGTATGGGTTCGATGCCGCGCCATGCCACGGTTTATTTTCGCTCTCATACAGGAACGGGGTCCTAAACACCACAATTGCCCCGAATCCAACGGGACTCAACAACTAGAACAAAAGAGCTTTTGTTCACTGCGCAAATCAACAAAATCCAACGGAAAAGTTTTATTGTTGTATCACGTTGGATTCAGCAGGGTGTGATGAGGGTTCATATTTTTCAAGGGAAGATACGTGTATAGATATTAGAGATATATTTTCTTTGCTCTTCAAGAAATTGTATATTTTTCTTCTAAGTGTTTTCTTCCTACATATTTTTAAAACAAAAAACATACCTTTTTTATATTTGGCATATAGTTGCTTTCATGTGTCTAATTCATACAAAGTTGGGCCCATAGTAATTATTCGTTAACTAAATGTGGCTGGGTTTTTATTTGACGTCTCATTCAAAAGTAAATGATTTTGGTATTTTTAGAAAAATAGCAATAATAAACAAATCATTTTCCTGGGGTGAAACGCAGAGTACGAACAGTGTATTTTTATTGCTGCAAAAGTACAATTGTGTTTTACCGACGTCAAAATAAAAGCAGCCCTGTTTAACAAACTGTACAGAATTGGTCGTTCTTGAAGTATTATCATCAATCTGCACAATTTTATTTAAATATCTATCCTCACAATCAGACATTCAATATAGGAGTTACAGATAATTTGAATAATTTTTCAGTATTAATCATTAACCCTAACGTACCTGAATCCATCAAAATCCTTCCCCTGTTTAGGAGGATTTCGGCGGATTCAGGATACCTCCATATTGAAACCTGGGGGATATTGATGGATTGAGGATTGTAAGCCTAACGTTACTGCAGGATTTTGATGGATTCAGGATACCTCCATATTGAGCAGTCAACAAAACCAACTTTTTGTGCATGACAAAATAGGTGGATTTTGGCAAATTCAGGATACTTTCTAGTAAAGTTACCCAAGGGGTTAGGGTTAATCATTTTAGCTAAAATAAATATTTTTATAAATTCCGACAAATTAATTTGAGAGGGAACCCAAATTAGGGTTTGGGAGCCTCTATTTTATTTCACGCAAAGGCTTAATGATTTTTACAAGTGATTCTTGTCTCCTTTTTTCCAGAAACATAAAGTGAAAATCCCCTCCCTCCATCAAAAATGTCCGAAACAAGACTATCGAGAAATGGCGAGGAAAGCCCCACAACACATCTGGATAGTGTCCTGGATGACACAACAATGACTGCTTCAGGCTACGCACAGGTCGTATTTCACAGCGTCCAGGAAAGATATCCACCAGGTATGGACCATGGGACTTATAGGCACAACAATTATTACAAAGGAGTCGTAAAGTTTGATTTCTCAAGCCATATCCATTGTTTATTTTTTCCTGGTAAGTTTCCGCAAGACTATACAAATGATAGGTTGTGGTCGCCATATAAATCAGCTTGGGATTGTTTAGTATAGTTAGTTGATGTTGTGTTGTTCGAAGGGGTTGATACTTTTACGCCACAGCAGACTTAATTTCTCGTACAGAAATGAATTGTGTTTTTTTTTTTCCAGTGTTTTCTGCTGACTGAAATTTGTTGTACTTCATCTTGGGACATTATGATCAAACTACTGTACAATACATAATGGCTGTCTATTGGTAAAAACAATTGAACATCACTCATGCTACAATTTGCTGTCTGCTCACCTGAGAAGATTTAAAGATAACCAACCACACAACATTTCTCTCTTAATACAATGATACATCAACCTGAGAAACCAGTATCTGTGATTAACCGCTTGAATATGGACAACAGCCATAGTTGCATTTTGAAAAAGACCACCTGGCTGGTTGTCATCTATAAGCGCATTCCTGCACACACTCAATCATTCATGTTTCAACTAGATTGTTCTTGAATGGGAAGTGTAATGAATAGATGGAACTTTTTCAAACAAAGCTTTCATTCACATGCAAAGTGTGGTAAATAGGACCACTCTATTCCCCGCACAGTCCGTTCTTGGCATACCAGCCCCCTATCAATACCAGCCAGACACAAGGGGTAAATGCAATTAACCCTAACCCCCTAGACCCTTTTTGCTAGGAACCATCCTCAATCCTCCAAAATCCTCCGATTACCCTGCCCCAAAAAATGCATTCATCCTCAATCCTCCAAAATCCTCATGTGCTTTAAACACCGTTCATCCTCAATCCTCCAAAATCCTCTGCTTGAAACACCATTCATCCTCAATCCTCCAAAATCCTCCTTTTAAAAAAATACCATTCATCCTCAATCCTCCAAAATCCTCCTTGCTTGAAACACCATTCATCCTCAATCCTCCAAAATCCTCTCTTTTTGAAAATACCATTCATCCTCAATCCTCCAAAATCCACCAAAACTGCAAGGAGGATTTTGGAGGATTGAGGTGGGTTAGGGTTTTAATACCTCCCTCTCGCTCCCTGTTTTGGTCAGGTTTGGACATTAAATGCAAGTACACTCTGACCCCGGCCATCCGTCCAATGACCCGTGACTGGGTGGGTATCTTCAAAGTAGGGTGGAGCTCCACCCGGCAGTACAAGGCGTTCGACTGGGCCCCGTATCCCACGGATTGGCAGGAAGGCCGCGAGTACGAACAGACTGTCACGTTCAGCGGTAAGTGAAACTTGGTTTTCTGTAGTTTTATTATAAGTGGTACTGAAGCCATAGATTCTTAAAAAGCACTTCAATAATTTATTGACTTGGTACTGATGCTTCTGATGGGAGACTTTAAAACACTGGTGGCAGCAGACAGACCGGTCATTTTACTTTGTCACCAGTCGTGCGTATGCTCAGAACCACGCATGCATGATCAGAACTAGCAAAAAAGACCGATAGTTCTGCTGCAACTGGTGTCACAAAAGTCTCCCACTACATGTACAGTCGACTCTCGGTAATAAGAGCTCGGTTAAGATGAGAACCCGGTTAAGACGAGAATTTTCGTTGGTCCCGACCGAATTGTGCACATTCTTATGGGAGAAAATTTCATGAATACGAGCTCTGTTTACGCAAGAACTCGGCTAAGACGAGCATTTGCATGTATTGTTATCTATTTTTCACGAACATTTTGGAAAACAACTTGTCAATCAGCGAATCTATTCAATTTGAAAAGTAATTGTAATGTTCGTTAATTCTGCAGTGCGGTTTTCACTCCGCGTACACATCACCTGTTTGTCTCGTGCCGCAATGATAATGGCGCAGTCATAATACTCGCTAATCCTGCTCTGCGGTTTTCACTCCATGTAGACATCAGCTGTTTGTGTCTCGAACGTGCCGCTAGAGGGGGCTATTAAAAGGTGGACAATGGGCGATTGCGGTTCCCGTCCCGCTATAAAGGGGTTTGTTTATGGCGGCTTTCATGCCGCCGGAACGCGTAAACTGTGAAAACAGTAGCCTGCACTTGCTTTCGTTCCCCTTCCAGCCAGCAGGAAAAAAATAACCCAACCATGCCAAGGCAATCATGAAAAGCAGAATGTTTGGCGCCCTCTTTTGTTCAGTTATATCAATCCCGTTTGTAACTCAAAATATTTAATTTACCCCCAGGATTATCAATTAATTTTAGAGCTTATTAATCCCCAATAGTCGCACCCCAACATTTCAAATTTTACCGTAAAAAATAGTCATTAATGAAGACCCCCCATGATCGAGAAACGCCCTCTGTTGTCCACAAAAAAATGCACTGGTTTCCTCCCTTTTGTGCCTTATGCTAGTTTCCGTGATGGTTACCAACTAACAAGAGCCCGGCCCCATCAAGATTTTTGTGTATGATGGAAATACTTACGTGCGTGTAGCTAATAATGCAGTGGTTTGCAGTGATCTTGGCAGCTCAAATCGCCCAGTCAGCAAACTCCAGAGGTTTTGTTCTTGTGCTCCGGTGTTGTTTTATTAAATATTACTGCTTGTTTTATTAAAAATCTGCTTGCAACATTTCCATACATGTAACCAATATAAAGCAATACAATTTTATCGACACGATGTGCGTGGCATTTACATCGTGTTTGGGGCCTATCCACGCATCACATTTATACACAATTAAGGGGAAAACCTGCAGCCCGGATAGGACGAGAGCCCGGATAATACGAGATATTTGCGTAAGTCCGGAGGACCTCGTATTAACGAGAGTCGACTGTATATGACAAGTGTCTAATCCACCAACATGGTGCTCAAGGAGGGTGCATCATTAATCTGCTTTTCAGGTGCAAACAGCATTCTAAGAGGCCCTGGGGAGTATACAGTCTGACAGCTGCTGTTCATTACAAACGGGGATCATTCAAACACGACAACCGACTTTGCCCTCGCGGGTACACACAGTCATGCACCATAATTGTGGGGACATACACTGGTCGTGCGATAGATGTCGTGGGGACCAAAATCATTACGGGGACAGGAAAATGTCCCCATAACTCTGCCCTAATTTTGCCCCACTACGCGGTCGATGCCTACCCACCTTTACTCCTGGTCGAGAGAATCACTTAGTGGAACTTAGTGGCAAAGTGTCTTGCTCAGGGACACAATTACTACAATAGACCGTGTAAGTCTCGCACATAAAGGTCATGATTGAACTTCCGGGCACCTCCGAGCCACTGGCTATAGGACTTTAACGTGTGGTTGATTTTGTTTTCTGTAATAGCTTGTTTTTACAAAGATCTGAACCATGAAACAGCCATAAATAGGGATGATAAATTCAAAATTAATTTCACAATATATGAAAACATGCACGACTGTTTAAATTATTGAAGAAAAGTAGGAAAAAATGTTTGACCCGAGCGTCAGGTTGCAACGTGATTAGCTCATTGTCGGAAAGAGAAAGCCCGGCCCCGAAACCCCTGTACTGCATCCTTTGGCGCTGCGGACGTAAGTAAACGTACGTACATAAATTATATGCGACGACCGCCTTTATGCATTATGGTCTATGCTAATAAGACTGGTGCATGAACCAGAACAATGGCGAAAGACGTACGTATGACGAACTAATTTGATATATCGTTCACATTTTGTAAATTGAAATGAAAAATAATATGTCAAAACAAATTATTTCAAGAAAAATACTCGCTTTACACGTTGAAGCTCCTATTCGAGGTTCCCGGAAGTTTGGTTTCTCGTAAACTCTCGTGTCACGTTCTCGAGGTCACCTTACACTCTCTATATACATGTAGTGGCTGGGCAATTGGTTAAATTGTTCACAAGATCTCTAGTATGCACACATTGTTCTGCACTCCCAAAGCAATCAACGCAAGCCATCGAGGGGACTCATTTCATTTTAGAATTTGGCAAATTTGTGTTCTGATATATATTTTGCATTGAATGCTGACTTTGAGTCGCAGATACTGAATATTTGCTTGTGAATTTTGATAGTTACGTTTTTAACTAATAGATTTGTTTCGCTGATCGAGTTCGTTAATTCAATCAACAGAAGATCGCTCTCTTTTTAGTAAAAGAGAGTTCCGGAAATCACACTTCTTGTATTTTTCCCCCACACCAGCATACTATCTCCCCAAGGAAGAAGATGGTGAGTTCTACCAGTTCTGCTTCATTGATTCGGCCGGCAAGATGCGGGGCGCCAGCACCCCCTTCCAGTTCCTGGCCTGTTCTGCCGAGGAGTTTGTCGAGGTGGAAGACCAATCCATGGGACTCCTGATGATAAGATCAAAGAGTTCTGTGTATGAGGAACAGCTGAACAAGATCATGGCAGTAAGTGAAGGTCGTAAGGTCTAACATTGGCTGAGTGGTCTGGTGCATCCATCTTAGGATTTGGTGGATAACGGGTGGATCCAGGGGGTGATGGGGGGAGGGCCAAGGGACTCTTCAGATGTTGGTGAGACCATTTTATTTGGCATATGGAGCGTAATAAGGAATGTTCCCAGAGGTCAGTTCTCGAATAATCATCACTTGAAGTCATACGTAAAAATCATGGCAGAATAAATTTCGGGGGTGAGATTTATCCGGATTTTTCCTGATTTCAGGATTTTTGGTGAGACGTCCTCCAGATTTGCGGAGGATTTTGTTTGGTTCTTAAATTGTTTATATCATTCTAGAATAACCTCTGCAACCTGAAACGGTCTTCTTTTCATTCTAATGACCCTATTTTTTTTTTTCAATTTTGAACCACATATTTTGTTAGGAAATGCAGTTTTCTTGTGCATTTTTCAGCAACACCACACAAATCAAATGTTTTCATTTTCCTCAAATCTCATCACCTCTGCATTTTTGAGGTTTTTGTATTTTTGGAAAGCTTTATATCATTTAAAATTGGAGAATTTGGGACTGTTAGGGTTAATCTGCAGTTGTATTTTTTGGTTTGGAAAAAAGACATTAACCCTATAAACCTTCCCTAACCTGCCAAAATCAAACACCCCTTTGTGTTGAATTTTGTGTGATTGAGTACTGTAGAGCCTTGGCACCATCACTTTGCATGGGACTTGATGCCATGATTTTGTCTAAGTACAAAGAATGTGCCATTGGTTTAACACAGTGTTGGAGTTTGTGTGGTTAGGGAAGGATTCTAGTAAAAAGGCTTGGGCTGTTAGGGTTAAGTTGGAAAACATCGATAACGTTATTTCAAACAAATTTTGAGCAACATGTGTACGTGTTAAGAAATTTTGACTGCACACATGCACCTGACGGCGGTAATACACAGTCATGTCATTTGAATGCCATTTAACTAAAAAAAGAATTTGCTGCACGCAAGGGGTCGGCATGTTATTTCTTTTTTCACTTCCTTTTCAGGAGAGAGATGAGTTTCTTAAGGAACAGTCTGAGATGCAGGCTTCTTGCAAAGATCTTGAGCGTAAGGTAGAGAATCTGGAGGGGCATCTTGGTGAGCGAGAGAACGCACTAGCTGGTATCAACACAGATTATCAGGTGGGTGGTCCTGTAGAAATATTCCTGGAGTTCCAACAACTGCAGACGAGTATTCCTGGAGTCCAAAACAAGCACTCCAGATGAGTTATTTTACCCCGTGGATCTGGCTGTTGTTGATTGAGTTCTGGTATGCCAAGAACGGGGCTGTGCAGCCAAGCGTAATGCAAACAATAGGCACCACACTGAATAGAGTGGTCCTATTCATTGCACTTGGACCCCCCCCCCTTTCATGTGAATGAAAGCCGTGTTTGAAAAAGCTCCATTGATTCATTACACTCCCATTCAAGAACAATATGTGACCCGCTCTGCAAAAAGGGCACTTATGTTGCAAAATTTGAACATAGTGTTTTATATATAGCTGGAAAGGCCATTTTATAAGCTTTCATATGGTATATGTCTAAGGTCTGTAGCATTTTGCAATCACGAGATATTTGGAAATTTGCATGTTTGTTTTCAGGAATTTCTTGAAATGACTTAAGGAGAAACAAGCCATTTAAAAAAAACAAAAAGCAAAGCAACAGATGGAAGCACTCGACAAAAACACATTCTTTTCCAACTTTATTAACTGAAATCAAAGATTTTGGTTATGAAATAGAATAATATAGGTATCAAAGATGCAAAACATTCCCTCCCTTCAAAATCACTTGTTTGAAGAATTTTTCACCCTCTTCACATTGAACGGCCCATAACTCGTAAAAGCATACAGCGACTTATGTGCCCTTTTTGCAGAGCGGGTCACATATAGTTGAAACATGAATGGATTGAGTATGCGCAGGAATGCGCCTATAGATGTCAATGTTCCAGGTGGAATTTTTTTAAGTGTGGCTATGGCCGTCGTCCGTATTCAAGAGGTTAACATGAAAATCCTCTAAAACGTGGTCCACTCTCCAAGAAAATATATTTAAACAATTTGTTTTGTTATAGAGACGCCATTGTTGTGCGTCTGATGACATCATGCTGTGGATCATGAAAATGCAAATTTGCATTCACATGCAAGCCAAAGCTTCACAATTGAATTGCAACAAAGATCTTAAAATTTATGATGACAGAAATTGTGCTTTCCTACGTGTGTGTTAAGTCATAAAAAACCTATCGCGTGGTCCTCCTGACCTGACATTTAATGAACCATGCAGAAGGATTTGTTATGACTTTTATGACTTCTGTCCGTGTTACTGTGAATTTCCACCAAAATGTCCATATTTATGAGCCAAAGCTTGATAGCAGGTGTTTAACAGCAGTGACTCGACTCAAGCTTTGTGTACAAGCATATCAAACTTTTCTACATAAAGGAAAGTGCCATTATTGACTACATTTTCATAATAAACAGTTTGTTAGGACTCCTTCAGTAGTCAATAAGGGGATAAAAGTGTGATGAACCAGTCTTTACCACATCGATAATAACCGAGGAGGGGCGTGGCCACCGTTAATAGACCGAGCCGAAGTCGAGGTCTGTTAACAGTGTGGCCATAATCCTCCAAGGTTATTATTGACTGGTAAAGATCGAATCATCACACTGTTATCGCCATTCATAAATGCCTCCTTATGAGGAAAGCAAAGACCACCTGTAAAAAGGACAAAATGCGAAGATTTTTCACCCCACTTTTTCTTCAATTTGCACAGTACAAAATGTATGCGTGCGTATCAGCCTTATGTACACGTGAAGGCGCTTAACGGCTTGCCCGTCATGTGCACGCACGCACGCACACACATGATATACGTGTGCATTAGCTTTGTCTAACATGTGAACTTCATTAGATTTTGTGCGTGCGCATACAATGCTTCTTCTATTGCGTATCGGCTATGAACAACTGATTTTTGACGCACCGTGTTTAAACAACTTCCAGCTGTGTTTAAAGAAAGGTTTAAACACATCACATGACCAATAGGAATAGTGAAACTGTCCCAGGCATTTATGAATGGTTCTTGGATGGTGGGTTATTAAGAACGATTGATTTTATCACCGTCCATGTGCTCTTTTGATGAGGACTTGTATCAAACTATGAAGTGCTCTGTTGCACAGACTGATGAAAAGATAAAACTTTTAAAACTAGTTCCTTCATTTCACTTCCAATGAAAACATTTGAAGCAAGATATGGGACAGAAGGACCCCCCCCCACCCCTCTTTTGTGTTGGTCATTGTATCCCCGGAATCTCAAGAATTCCTTTCAGATATCCGGGTGGGAGGGGGGATGTGTTAGGTAACAATAGTCTGGAGTGTGTATAGGGTATAGGGACAAGAGAGGGGTGAGGGGGTACCCATTGGTCCCATATCTTGCTGGGTATAAATGAAAAGAAGCATTAAGAATGCATTGTTTTTTGGGGGTTATTTCTTTATATGGAAGTCGCCTAATACAACGCTAAAAGCCACTCCAGGTAAAGGGCTACAACAGAGGAAGTGGAATAGGCCACATTTTAGGTTGAGCCCTACCACCCTTACGGTTTTCCTGGGTCCAGATCTAAATAGAGGATTAATCTTAGATACCAAAGAAGTTATCCAAATTTTCAGACCTATGGACGGGGTAACTTCCAGCTTTGGGAGACCAACTCCCCTGTCATTTGTACCGTAACACAAGATAATCTGTATGAAAACAAGCTGAACTGGATATCCATTGCGTGTTTCTATTCACGTTTTCTTTCAGGAGCTGAAAGAGCAGCACCAGAGCCTGTTGCGGGAGAAGATCATCCTGGAGGGACGTCTGGAGGAGGTGATGAATGCATTGAGCAGCCTGGAGCAGGATAAAGCCCGCTGCGAGAAGGCCCTGGAAGCTACCAAGACCAAGCTGCAGGAGTCCCACGGCCAGACGGCCAAGGCAGCCGCCGAGAAAGACCAGCTGGTCAAAGACCTCAGCCAGGTGTTGCGTGAGAGGGACGAATTCAAGGTATGAGAAGAAGAAACAGAAAGGCCAAGGGCCGATTTCATGACACTGCTTAACGGTTAGCCAAATTTTACTGACAGTAGAAACAATCTCCGGGCCAAGTCCTGCTTGGGCATGCATGGAGACACCTAGGGCGTATTCCAAACCTCTTTTATAGAAAAAGTCATTTGAAAGCGACTTCTCGCTGACAAAATATCAGAAAGGTGATATCATGTTGTCAATCGCACCACAAACCGGGCATCTTGAATTTTCGTCATAATCAAGTGGTTTTTTTGCATTAACATTTTTGTCTTCATCCAAGTCTTAAATTATTCCAGTGGGAGTCCTTAACAAATAGCACTTACTAGACAATTTTCAGCAAAAATCCTGTGGCGGGTTTTAGCGGAGCTGTTAAGGTGTGCATTGAAAACACCAGCCGTACTACTGAACTCTACTGAATAATTTTTTTGTTGGTGGTTCAGGGCGAGTTTGCCTCCTCTGAGAACTCCAACAAGGAGTTGAGAATGGAGATATCCAACCTGATGATACAGCTGTCCCATACTAGCCATGCCACGCAGGAGGTCAAACAACAGGAGGTACAGATAAGGGAGGAGAAACGCAAGGTGGAACAACAGCTACTGGTCGCCATGGCAGACAAGGTACCGGTCCTTACTTTCTTGCTTCCACTTCTGGCACTGCTTAACACCCGATTTTTCTGCTAGCGGAACCCTCGCCCATTTCATAGAGACTGTATGCAGTATGCACAAGCGACGAACCTGCTAACTTCGGAATTTGCTTACATTAGTAATGCAACAATATAAATCTCCATGCATTCGCAAGCGTTAGCACGACTTGGCCATGAAATAGGCTAATGCTTAAGCAAATTTTCCTGCTATAGTTAGCACAACTTTTCTGCTTACCGTTAAGCAGCGCTATGAAATTGGGCCCAGATGGTCTATCTTAATACAGAAATATCATGAACCAAAACAGAAGTAGAACTGAGTGCGAGATCATCTGCCGTCTTTGTTCACGTTTAAAACTAAAACAGATATGAATCTAACTCCTAAGGGTGAAGTGGTTAATCTGTGGTCGGGCCAGGCCATTGACAAGCCTGGCCAAGCCCCTGGTAACCCTGGGCCTTCGGGCTTCTATAATCCCCTGGTTGTACACAATAAACTGTCCATTAATTCTGGAGTCCAGCCGGCTCCCATTGTTCACCCAGACTTGACTGACAGCTGAGGCATCTTTTGATCCCGCCGTGAATGGGTACAGATTAGTGTGGGAGGGGCTACAACCAGGCCTGGCCTGGCAGAGGCTGGGCTTTATTGATTAGTTGATGCTCTATTGTTAGGTGGTTTGTGGCTCACAATAGCAAGAGTAAAAGCCTGAAGGCCTGGGCATGGCTCAGCTTTTCAAAGACCTGGCCCCACCACAGGTTAACCACTCCTCCCTAACTTAGTTTGGGTGGTCTGTTTTTGTTTATTGCCCTGCCAGGATTACATACGCAGCACTGAGCAGAAGCTACAGTCTAGGGAGGATCAGTATGCAGCGTGTGAAGCCAGTCGCAGAATGCTATGTGAGGAGGTAGATACAATGAAGGCTTTCCAGCACAAACTCTCCAACGACCTGCAGGTGAGACTCTCAGCATTCCATAAATTGAGGTTCTGGAACAATGGTCTCTGTCTCTGTAAGCATAGTGTCTGACCCCCTGGGGGTAACAGATGCATTTGTTTAACACTGTTATCTAATGACGTCGAAATGTTGGTATGAATATTTGTGCGTAAACCAGGCACGCGTGGATCTTGCCTCCTGCGGCTGTACGGACATACGAAGACATGACACGACCTGGGAGTCATACGTTCAAAGATTCCAAGGTCAGCTCATGTCATCTTACACATCATGTCATGGTTCTTACAACTGTGCGCTGGATGGAACCGTGAACGCTCAGTGCCCGGCCCGCTCACGCCCTCAGTTGAATGCTTCCAAGTGTCAAAGTGTTGTACACGTGCGTAGTGCGTACCCCATGGGCATGAAACTTTCAAACGATAACGACATGACCTGACCTGGGATGCTATGGACACATGCCACGGAGATAAAGGTGTAGTGCATGTGCAGGTCAAGTCGGGTCAGGTCGTGTCATGTACGTACAAACACATTGGATGATAGAATGGTCCACGCATGCCTGGTAAAATTTCTAAGCATCCATTTTTAGGTCATTTGGCTGATAACGAACAGTGCTGTTTCTTATTTACTTATATTTAAGTGTAGCCTAATAGTACTTTAGCACAGGTCTCCCTCCGGTCCGACTTTTTGCATTGACATGTACACAAGACGAGAAAGATAATTGCATTGATGTCTCTTCGGTATCATACAGCGGGTAGAGACAGACAAGGATGCCCTGAAGGGCCGCATGGTCCGGCAGGAGAACGAGCACAAGGAGCGTGAGAAGCTGGTGAAGAACAAGCTCCGCCTCCAGCAGCACCAGGGACGGGAGCGAGAGACCTTGCTGCAGGAGCAGGTACAGGCCCTCAAGAGCAGCATCAAACAGCTTGCTGAGGTACGTCTCATCATCTAACTCAACCCACCCCCCCCCCCCCCCCCCCCCCACGTTGACAAAAAAAGAAAATAGTTTAGATTTAGATTTATTTATTCAACACACCGTCGTGGCTCTCGAGCCAAATTAAAGGTGTGGTACATTGAAAGAATTTTTTTTAAACAGGCTATTACATCAACAAATATGAAAAAGAAACTAAACATTGTTAGTAAAATAACAAAGACGAGTTGAAAATATTAAATTAAGACATCACAATAAGAAACACTTATACTATTGACAAAAAATATAACAATTCTGATACTAAAAAGAAACATTTGAAGATAATATACAACATTTTGCAACATCAAAACACAAAATTACTGACTTGTTATGAAAAAACTCACTTGACTGTAAGTAAATAAAATTCTCAAAAATCCTGTAATATCATGGCTCCTGGTGTGCTCCTATTTTCAATAAAAGTGGAATTTTTGTATCAATTTCCAGCGATGGTCAGCTGACCATCGTTGAAAAAAAAAACTGACTTTTTTTTCTTCAAATACTGCCCTTAATTTACCAACTTTAGTTTGTCCGCATTTTCTTTGACAATTGGTTACATATCCGTGAACGGGTGCAAGCCAGCTAGTCTAGTTCCCCGACCTGGTAACTCCCTGACGTCTATAAATTGTTCCATTTGGTTTGAAGTAGGGTCAGGGAACCAGACTACAAGAACAGCATTGTTTTCTCATTGTTTTCCCGGCATGTATGCACTTAAAACTTTAAACAGGTCAGTGTTGCAGTATTTGCTATAAAATACTCAAACCCCAAATCCATTCATTTCCGAAAATTACAGCAAAAGCAAATGTTGTAAAGTGCCTTTAAAGAGGCTCTTTGTGCCATCTCTAGAGGGTTGACACCGTTTATTTTGTATTTCACCTGTGCATCCTGTTCAGGAGAAGGAACAAGCCTTGCGTTCAAACAAGGGCCCCATTGAAGCCTCCCAGGTGGTCATGAAAGAGCTGACGGATAAACTGAAGAAAACCCTGAGCAAGCTGGAGGACGAGACTAAGAAGAGGGTTGAAGTACAGAAGAAACTGGTGAGGGAGACTAATCCATACTGAATTAAATTGCTGTATCAACAGAAAGTGTTATTAGTGTCGGGTTTTGTTTTGCATTTTATTTATTGGATTTCCCTCTCTGGACAATTGCATTTTTGCCTGTTTCCAAAAGGAGCAGGCAAATGGCAGTGATGCAGAGATGTAGTCGAGTCCATCACAAGTCCCTGCAAGTCCATCACAAGCCCTCCAATCCTAATCCCAATCACAAGCTATTTAAATGAGCTTTGACAAAGGCATTCCTTTGTCATTGTTCATCCAGTTACTTGTGACCGGCTTTATGAAAGGGCTTTTGACTGGGCTTGCGAAAGTACTTGTGAAAGGACTTGCAGGGACTCGACCAGAACTCTGCAGTGATGTAGTCAAGACAATCACAAGACCCTGCAAAACCAACACAAGACCATCGCAAGACCTTCAGTCTTAATTCAAGTCTCAAGCTATTCAAATAAACTGTAATAATAGCATTCCTTTGTCATGGTTTATGCCTGTTACTTGTGCCTGTAACAAGCTGGTCTTGTGAATGGTCTTGTACATGGTCTTGTGTATGCAGAGATGAAACTTTTCCGATTTTAATCGGAAAACCGACTTTTTGACTTTTCCCAATGAAATTTCCAATTTTTGTAGAATTTGTCCCACAAAATTAGATTTTTGTAAGATTTTTCCACAATGTGCGATTTCATTTGAATTATAATTAAGAAGAAAACTTGATGAAAAAGTCGTTGAAAACGGCACGTAAAAATTTTCGCGAGCGTAATTTTAATCTCTTTCACCAGTCGTAAATGGAGTGTTTCTACGGTAGAAACACTGAGGTCTACACTTTTCCGGCTGGATAAAAGGTTAAACATTGACCTGTGACATGCAAAAATTACCGCGCATGCATCAGTGTGTGGTGCGTGCGCGTGCACCTGGCAGATGCAACGGTACCAGTTACCACCTTACAACCATGGAGAAATACCGCGCCGCCCGCTAGCACAGCGGGCGGCGCGGTGTAGGTTGTACGGTGGTACTGTTGCAAATTGAACGATCCGATGGATAAAATCTAACATGTGCGATTTTCTGAGGTTTCAGATTTCGTTGTATAAAATGCAATGCTTTAAAAATGATTACCTTGACGATGGCGAAGAGAGCATAAGTGATACATTTCACTGACAGTTGTTGGAAGTTGAGAAAAAGACGAGAATTTTCCCACGTACGTAAGTGGAGTTTGGATTGAATCATGGACATGCATGATTTGAATGGTGTCGCGAATGGTGCCCTTTTCTGTCTGACTTTTTCCTCGACTTTTTCAAGTAAGAAGTGAACTTTTTTTATGAGTCTGTGACTCTAACCGTAATTCAGCCTTCTTAATTTTTCTCATCGTAAAATTTACAGGAGGCAGTGTCCAGAAATTGGGCATAAAGTGTATTGTGTAGTACATGCGCGGCCCAGATTTCGGACACATTTTTTTGCCCGACCAATTTTCCGAATTTTGTTTCATATGCCAGTTTCATCTCTGTATGGTCTTGTGATGGTCTCGACTACATCACCGGCAAATGGAATGTGAACATTCAACTTTTTAGTCATTCCATAAACCCCTTGTGTCAGGCAGTTATTGATGGGGTGCTGGTATGCCAAAAAAAGGGGCTGTTCAGCCAAGCGTAAACACAAACAGTAGGCACCACACTTATTAATCCTATTAAAGTCCTAATAATCGCACTTGGGCCCCCACCCCCTCCCTTTTGTGTAAATGAAACCTTTGAAAAAACTCCATCTGTTTGTTACACTCCCATTCAAGAACAAAACAGTTGATACATGATTGGATTGAGTACATGCAGGAATGTGCTTATAGATGTCAACCGGCCAGGTGGTCTTTTTTAAACCGTGGTTAAGGACCTTTGACTCAAAAATTAGCTCTGGCAACTTCCCTCCCAGTTGGTTGGATTGGGTCATGTTTTTTAATTCAGAGTGATCTTGTCGTGTAAGCTCTGGGGAATATAAATAAAAAAGGAAAGAAAGAAATACATAAAGAAAGACAGGAATTGGAAGATTTTTGGTGGTGAAGGTCAGAATAATTTATTGCCATGAATTTAGCAATGAATGTGTACCTTTTTGTCACCTCATCCTTTTCAGCATGCACTAGAGGACAACTACAACCAGGAGCAGAATGACCTGGCGAGGGAGGTCAGCGACATGAAGGTCCGCCTCCAGATGGGGGCGGAGGAATACAAGAAGAAGTACCTGGAGTGTCAGCTGCTGGAGGCCAGGCTGAAGAAGAAGGCAGGCCAGCCAAGGAGCCACACTACCTCCAGAGATGAAGACCAGGCCGTCAGGCAGGATGGTAAGGCATACTTTCAATACTGACACGGTAAAGAGTCCCACAGAATCTGGCAAAATTCCCACAGAATCCCACAAAAGCCAGAAATATTCAACAAAATCACAGAATCCAGCAAGATTCCCACAGAACCCTGCAGAATCCAACAAAATCCATCAGAATCCTGCAGAGTCTGGGATTTTTTTTCCCAGTTAAGGCATGTGACCGCAGACCCTGTACATAGTACAGTAGAGCTATCACAATGGAGTGCATAGTACATGGAGTATCACAACACAGAATCCTGCAGAATCCAACCCTTTGAGATTTTTCTTTCCCAGTTAAGTCATGTGATCGCAGACCTTGTGCCTAGCACAGTGGAGAGTGGAGCTCTACTATAATGAACATAGAGTACTGTTCATTATAGCCAAGGTTTATTGTTGATACCAGGTTTGAACAGCTTCCTCTGTTAAAGTATGTGGGATATGGAAGCCAACCGATTGTCAGATATACAGGACTAATAGGATAAAGAGTGCCAAGATTTTTACCTTCATCCAACTATTTTTGATTAAAGAAAATCAAGATCAAACTAAAAATCCTAAACCTTTGAACCCTGACCCCTTAGATCAAGCCCAGGTGACCCAGGAGCCCCTGCAGCAGCAAGCCTGTGAGAGTCCTGAGAAGTCCTTTGATAATACCGAGCTGCAGACCCAACTGAAGGATCTGGCTGTCGAGCTGGACGAGCGTAGCACCAAGCTACAGAAATACAGGGGGCTGTATCAGGTGATTATTACTATTGTTATTTATTCTGGTAACAAAATCAAGGATTCCCCCAAAAGCACATATCCCACCGTAGCTCGCAAGCCTGAAGAAATTTGTATTCAAGCGGTCATTGAAAACCCACCCCCCCCCCCCCCCCCACACCCCCGAAATAACATTCTGGGGAAATATGGGGAAACCGATGGGATGAGGTGGAAACTAAATACCTAATTCACATGTCTGCCCAGGCTGGATTCGAACCTGGGTCAGACAGGTGAACGAAGAGGGCATGACCACTGTGCCAACCAGCTTTGGATGTTTGAGTTGCCTTGGGAAGTTTTTAAAAAAAAAATATTTGAATCACCGTGCACAAATGTGACTCGGGCACCGTTTAAAATTGGCAGAAAGTAGAATGCTTCTGAAATGAAGATTTTGTGTTATTTTGTTATTTGTTCTGAAGCTGTATGATTCAATCAGTTTCTCAGAAACTTGAGAAAGAGACGCGTTCCCTGATGTGTAACCGATTGCCAAAGAAAAGGTCGACTAACTTAAAGTTGGTAAATTGGGGCAGTATTTGAAGAAAAAAAAGGAAGTTTTTTTCCCGACGATCGTCAGCCGACCATCGCTGGAAATTGATACAAAAATTCCACTCTTCTTGAAAATGACAGCACAGTGCCATGATTTCACAGGATGTTTGAGACTATTATTTGTTTAAAGTCAAGTAAAGGGATTTCATAATAATTTAGTAGTTTGCACATGTATACTACCTTTGAGAGTAAACGGGATAAAAAGTCACAAACCACCACATTGTTCATCAGCTGTATTCAGTATTGGGCATGATGTCTTAACTAGTTCACGCCGGGATTATTTTGACATTCACCGGACCCAGGCACAGGGTTATTTTTCACGAACCTCGATGCCAGCCCGGGTTCAGGTGGAATCGGGCCATAATCTGCGGGTAGCACACCCTGATATTTCTGGCCTCGCACGCTGCGAGCAGGTCGCTGACAGATATTTCCGGCCGCGCTCGAGTGCGTGTTTTATCAGTCATCCGTTCTGAATACCACAAAACCTTTGCGTGTGTACACGTCATCTGACCCGAACTGGGTAAATGCCGAAACCTTCAACTTTAGTTCACATCGAATTATGAAGTTAGTTTACCTCTTGGTGAAAATCATCAGTAAATCCTGTCTTGAGAAATGCGTGATGAAGAGTGTCATGAAGCTTGTGCTTTGTAACCCAGGCTGAGAAACAGCGTCGTCAGCAGCTGGAGCAGGCCTTCCAGGAGGAGCGAATAACCTTGGAGATGAAGCTAGAAGCAGCCAACAGCTGCGCCCAGGACCTGGATGAGAAAGAGGTAGGCTGGTAAACCAATTTACATCACCGCTAATGCGAAATCATTATCCCGGCAATGATTGCGACGGTACCTGCTGCTATATTAGATTTGAATTGGCAAGCTGACCCCGGCAACCTCGGAGGTCAAAGGGTAGGGCTGTGCATCCAAACGAGGTTACCTCAGTACCCCACCGCTAATGCCGCGAACCGGTTCCAGATGATGGAATCGAGTAGCTGTAACCGAATTAACATATCACGTAGTGATTTCTCAGACGATAAAAAAGAAAGTTTCTGTATGTCATTTGCAGGGAATTTTCAAAATGAAAACCAGGGTACATGGAAAACAAAACAGATTAACGTTGATGACGCTTGGGAAAATGCAATTTACACTGTAAAGCTATGGAGCTCAGTATACACACTTTCGTCTTGCTGCATTGATGCACGGCTGCAGTAGTATTAACTTGTGCAACTTTACAAACAATATTGACACCAATTTCCCAGATTTCTTTTTTGGGATTGGCTTTCTTCAACGGGTACCCAGGTAACCATCCTTTTTTTCAATCTGGTATCCGATTCCCATACTACCCGTAAATGCACACCCCTATCAAAGGACTAAGATGTCTATAAGAAGAGCACTGGTATCTAGAGGTCACAGGTTGACACTGCTCTTTGAAAACTTCTTGTTCACGATACTAAATAAATAGCTTGTGAGCTTTAGTTCCATGCTCACTAAAATACCTACACTACACCTACACTTGGTATGTTTCTCTGCGGTGAACACGGGTGAACGGAGCACAGAGTAGGCTACAGGTTTGTACACATTCATAATAAATTGGTCTCCTCACTGCACTGTTCATGCCAGGTTTGACATTGAAGCACAACAGATTTGCACTAGCCATCTCTGAAATGTAATAATTCGCACTCTTCGTTTCTTGGCTGCACAGCGCCATAGTCTGTGTCTGCAGTGTCACTTTATCCAGATTGATTATTGTTGCTATTTTGGAAGTTCAAAGTGACTCAATAACATTCTTTGCCAACAGGAAGAGATCAAGCAGCTCCACGACAAATATCGCAAGCTGCATGATGACTACATGAAGATGAAGCATACCTACGAGATGTACAAGTTTGATGTCCTGCAGAATGCCAGCCCATCGGACGGGAGCCCATCCCAAGTCTCCCCACCATGCACCCCGCCCAAAATTAGTCCCATCCACTCCCCGGTCCCAGCACTGGCGCCCCCCGGTGGTCCCCCCATGGGCCAGTTCATGTACCGGAACCCCTATACCGCGGGAGACACCCCTCAGGGGCCTATCACGTACCCAAACCCCTACAAAGATGCTGGTCAACCCAGTCAAGAGTACGACGTCCGTACTCCGCCGAGCCGAAGCAACCCCTTCCGGGCTCAGGACAAGCCCAAGGCAGACAAGGTGGGACCAACTGCACCTCCGCTCTCCTCGTCTCCCCAGACTCCGCCGGGGCTGAGTAAGATGGCGGCTGCCCCTGAGTTGCCCCCCAAGAACCCTCCGGAGAGGCAGGCCAGGAGCAAAGGCCCATTGCCGGAGCCCCTCAAGCCTGATGTTCTGCCCGAGGGGAAGATTGCAGCCATCAAGACTGTGGCCAAGAAACATATCAAACTTCTTGATTTGGCTGCCAGTGTAGGGCACCATAAAGCAAGTGAAGATGATAGGTGCGAAGACAGTAAAAGTTTATAGCTAATCCTGACCATTGTTGGAGCAAAGGCTTTGACCCTTAAGGCCAAAGCCCAGGCCCTATTTTGTATAGGGCCTTGACCTTGAGTGTTAAAGCCTTGGCCTCGAGAGGCGAGGCCTCGGCCTTGAGAGGCGAGGCCTCGGCCTTGAGAGGCTCGGCCTTGAGAGGCGAGGCCTCGGCCTTGAGAGGCGAGGCCTCGGCCTTGAGAGGCGAGGCCTCGGCCTTGAAAACTTGCCCTTGAGAGCTGAGGTCTTGAGCGCCGAGGCCTTGGCCTTGAGAGTCAAAGCCTTTGCTCCAGCACTGGTCCTGAAAAAAATACTGGATGATGGTTAAAGTTCATTTGTTAAATCTTGCCACTATTCAAACTTTTGACTCGGGGTAAATGTTGCCAAGGCTGTTGCTAAAGTAACCGAGCTTTGGATATAACAGCGCCTCCATATGATTTGTGTGTGATTGTTCACTTTTATCAGTGAATGGTTCACATTATGTACGAAGCGGGACCTTCACAGAGACCATAAGCAGCAAGCACAGCAAAGAGCTTGCTAACTTCAGAAGTCGAATTTGTTTAAAATCATAATGCTAGGAAAGTCTCACACAATTCTAGGATGTCTTGCTGGAATACCTTCTAACATTTGCAAAATCTTCTGCATTAGTTAGCACAACTTTTACCGCTAACCATTAACCCTAACCGTTCTAAATCTGCCAAAATCCAACACCATGTTGTGTTGTATATTGATGGGTTCAGGACTGTAGAGCCTTGGCACGATTACTTTACATGCAGCTATGAAGTCCAAAGAATGTGCCGTGGGGTATACTGCACATTGTTGGATTTTGACAGGTTCAGGACACTTCCAGTAAAAGTGCCACAAATTTGCTTAGCACGCAAATGCTTCCTTAATAAAAACTGGATTACCAACCAGATTTCCATGTGTGGAATATTGCTTTTGACTGGCATTTACCTGTTGTTTGCTGAGCATGAAAATTACATGGACTTTTGGCTGGTAACCTGTTTTTACTAAGCAAGACATTTTTATGCTAAGCAAATTTTTGTGCTTAACAGCTCTATGAAATTAGGCCCAGATGTGTATTGCTTGTGACTGGCATTCAGCTGGTGTTTGCTTAGCATGAAAATCCCATGGCCTTTTGACTGGTAACCTGTTTTTTAACTAAGCAAGACTTTTTTGTGCTAAACAAATTTTTGTGCTAAACAAATTTTTGTGCTTAGCAGCTCTGTGATATTGGCCCCTGGTCTACTGCAAAATGAATTATCCCATATCCCATATCCGTTATCCTTGCAGTCTCAGTTGTTCGAGGGTAATTTCAATTTCTGTCTTATCTTGCATTCCACACCTGGCAGGGAGGAGGGGCCAAATGAGTTCCACGATGCCTGCGAAGACTTCCCGCCAGGTGAGGGGGATTACAGTGCCGACGTCAAGCAGTGCCCAGAGTGCGACATGCTGTTCCCGCCCTTGTTCTCCGAGGACGAATTTGCACGCCATATTCAGCAGCACTTTGCCCGTATCTGCCCCATGTGCGACATGATCATGCCATGCGAGAAGCCCAACTCCGAATACGAACGCCACGTGCAGACCCACTTTGGGGATGACTAGAATCAAGCCACTCCCCCTTTGACCTCTGGAATGAATGGTAGGTCCGTGTAATGCATGAATTTTAAAATGATTCCAAAATTATTATTGCCCTTTAGTGCTGCATGTGTAGAGTGACCTCGTACCTTTGACCTTTGCACCTTTAAAAATGTACAGAAGGGATACTAAAGCATACAGGTTAATGTGTGAGCTTTGACAGATTTTGAGAATCGTTTTATGTTTATGTGTGTGCCAATGTCTTTGGTTTGTCTGATAGACAGATATTTTGAAATTGTTAAATAACATGAAAAATTTAATGAGATTTCAGATTGGTTGTGGTCACACAATGTAAGATTGTTTTATTGTAACAAGCTCTCATTAAATACCGAATTACTCACCCTTATAAAAAAAACAAAAAAAGCGCCAACTCGGGTGAAACAGTTTCATTATTTTTTGTTCTTATTTACTTCGTTTTCTTTTTAATACTAATCTTGGTGTCCCATTTGTGTCCCAAATTTTTTAAATTAAAGGAATATTGGAAATCCAAATTTATTAAAGCCTTTGATAAAGGTTTGCTAGGATCAAGGCCGTGAAAACTTGTAACAACGTGAATTTAAAAATGTTAATTTTGTCAGTTATATTTTAAGGAGAACTATGTAGATGTTCATATGAAATGTAATTTTTTTCTCATCCTTTTGTAGAGTCTTCTTTCTTCTTCACAAAGGTCAATTGTTCGGTCGTCAGTTAGGATAATGCCTTGGAAAAACCAAGCAAACCTAGAATCTTTGAGGCAAGTCTGCCATGTGCCAACCAGCTCATAGAATATATTAACCTCACGAGGGTGCTATACGTTCTTAGCAGTAAATATTACCAGGGCTAGTGGTGTATTGCTCAACATACAGTAAAAATGTATAAGTTAAAGGTTTCTGGCAGAATTTACATAATAATCATTCCAATGCCATCTGTAATAATCACTGGTGTTAATGTAGTATGCTACACATTAGATCCTTCTCTGATTAAAGAAAGTGAACAGGCTGTATAGATATGCCGTGAATATCATTGTTGATGCTGGTGGGAATCGATTCATCAAAAAAAGAAACTGTGAAAACTGTACAAGTAACTATAGCAGAAGCTTATGAATATGAAATATGCAGATTGCCAAAAAAAAAAAGAGTATAAAAGTACACGATAGATGTAAAATGAATCAGTAGTTCTTTGCATACATTTTTTTCCGTTTGTGTTTTGCTTAGTGAATCGGATGTTTGCAATATTTCGTGATTGTACCAAAATTCACGAAGGTAGTTGATATGGCAGAGAAATGTAATCTTGAAATTTGTCAGCGAGTATTTGGCAAGTGTTAACAGTATTTTCCAATCTCAGACGCTTGGCTTATATCAAACTGAAAAATAACTGTGATATATGTACATACTAGTATGCGGACAGAATCAGCAAGTGACCGGGGCGTAATTTCACGTGGCTGCTAGGCAGAAAATTAGAAGAGAGATTTTTGCCCTGTATGCTCAGAAGATATTCCTCAACAAATTTGTGTGCTTTGCAAAAAATCAACTTGGACCCAGTCATAAGCACGTCAATGACTATCATACACATCATTTTGGCTGGAAACCTGTTTCTACTCAGTAAATCTTGTCTGTACTTGGAAAGATTGTGTGCATAGCAACTTCATGGAATTCCCCCTTGTTATAACTAGAGTATTTATCAATGTCAGCAGATTTTTGAGGTAAAAAATTATCTCAAAGAGTATACTCGGAGTAAATAGCTGAATTCACAGGGCAATAGAAATAGGTATGAAAAATGCTCTTTGCAGGAGTTATATACCCTGGTGATTTTTGTTTTCATTATAGCTATTGGTAAATAGGCAGAGGGAAGCTCTGATACATTTACATGTAACAAAATATATTCGGTGCAGCACTATAACATTTTTTTTTTATATTCAAAGTTGAGATTTTACTGTTGGGCCTTATCTGTGTCACCACGAGTCAAACATATAAAAGGTCACTTGGGTATAGGTGGGTGAGATGGTTCCAAACTTGTTTGTAGAATTTCTGATACCGCAGAGCAAAGTACAGACCGATTGTATGTAAAATACTTCCTCTGCCGATTCAAGTCAATCAAATCTACAGCCATGTTAAAGGTAGCAGTATTTACTCTCATAAGGCTACTATAGGCCACACAGTGAGCCACATGACTCATGCATACAAGTATTATCAAATTGTATCCAAGAAATCAAATATTTGAAAGTTGACATCATACAAATAAAAACTAAACTGTATATTATCTGGAGACGGGATCTTTCAGATAACATGTAATTGAACATTTCTAGGGATTGGCTTTGGGGTGGGTGCTCAAATGACCGAGAAGAATACATTATTTTTAGATTTATTTGGAATTCGGAACAAATGCCCCAAATAATCTGGCAGTAGCTGGGTAACTTTGAAGATTTTTTATTGTGTGTAAATTCCATGTGGGTGTTGATACTCATTTGGAATTACTTATTTGCAGGTGGACGTGTTGTCAAGTCACCTGTGTGCATTATATTAAAACCCTACCTTGGTGGTCTCCTAGATTTTTTGGAGGGTGTTTGCATGAGGCACAATTTATATCTGTCAAAAAACTTCAGAAAGTAGTGTGGCTTTGGAGAGAAAAGTCTGATGTTCACTTTTGACTTTAGTGGAAAGAGTTTCATAAGCATGCTGTGGATTGAAGCACCGTGCACCAAGGGAGACAGCAAAGTAATTTAAACACTTCTCGGATTTCATGACAAAAGTTGTACTGGCTGAACGTTTGGTTTAAAATACTGTAATTTCCGTTTATTTGGCCAATACAATCTTGTAGATATTATTTGCACTTCAAAGCCTTGTTAATTTGTATGATGAAGAATGTTTTAGTCTAGACTTGGCTCCTTAAATGTGTTAACCAAGCTTTGCAGTAATTTATGTCCATAGCTTACGGAAGATCTTTCTAAATAAAGTGATTATTGATCTCAAAAAAATGAAATGGGAACTTAAAGATAGAACTTTGCATTAAATGTGTACTCATTGGAACCAACCCAGGCGTTAGCAACTCATTTAACTCACCCGACCTCATCAAATTTGTTCCCCAGAGGTTTTTACCAATTTTCAAAATTTACTCACTTTCACCTTCCTACTGTTAATCCCTCCCCCGTCACCTGACCAATTGTTGGGCTTTAAGCCTTAATTCAGTCATTTCTTCAATTTAATGTAATATATCATAATCGTATATCTTTGTGTATAGAAACAATTAAAATATATTGTGTTATTAATATATGTAGGGGAACAAATAACCAGATTGGAAAAAGCCCAATATTCCATTATGTCCTCCATAGCTTCAAAAGGTAAAGTTGATGTAACTTAAGAGACAGTGATCGCATGTTAAGGTTAAAATGTAAAAATGAATATTTAAAAGTAACAAAATGCCGTACGAATCACAACATGCAGCTTGTAATGGTGGTGGTTGGTAAAAATCTTATTGTTTTCCGAGTGTGTGTGTTCTACATGTTACACAGAAACAGTTACACAGAAACAGTCACCAAGCTCGGCTTCGGAAATCTCTGCCGTATTATGCACAACTGGTGTTTATTTTAAAAGCAATTTTTAAAAATATTTGGCTTGTGAATATGTGTGATTAGGGAGGAAAAAAATACATGTATTATCCAGTTGTATGCTCCATGTCATTTGTTTTGGTCGGTTTGAAAGCTACCCGTAGATGATGACTTTTGTCTCTTTTTCATTCCCTACTTTAATCCAATCTTTTCTTTTCTTTTTTGGTATTCACATTAAGAATTAAATTGGGTACCGAAAATGCACCCTGAGTCTGTATTTATAGTAATTAATCGGGAAGCAATTTGCAGTAATTTACCTGAACACGGCACTGTTGAAAAATATTGCCAGAAATTGAAGCTTTCCTGGATGGACCTTAATTGCCAATTATGGCCCAACTGTGTGAGCGTCAAGATATCGTGCGATGCGTGCCTTTAATTTGAGTTCAGCTGCGGTGATTTTTGTCGAGAGATAAAGTTCTGTGGAAAACAGTAGACTTAACGCAGACCAATATTGTTCTGGATTCCTTGTGGTCTCATTTTATTGTTGTGTACATGTATTTCTTTTCCATAGACCCGATGGCAACATTTTAATTAGTTGGAATGCATTTTGTGATTACAAATGGTGTCAAGGGTCTTTAGCACATTATTCGTTTTCTCTTTTGTACCTATCGATTCTGTCCCCCCCCCCCCCCCCCCTCCGGCCACTCGCACCCGGACGTCGGGATTGGTCATTTTTCCGTTCCCATGGGGACTGACCTGGTCCTTCTTGAGTGTACTTGTGGCGTCCGCAAGGGAAATCGGATATAATTCGCATAACCTATTTTTGAGTAATTGCAATTTATATGAAAATCGTCAAAAAGAAATTACGATTCTAAATGTGTACAATTTGACATTTTAGTCTGGCGTAATTCCGAAAAAAAATCATGTACACTACGTATTTGTTTCCATTCTCAATGCTGAATTTACGGCTCTATTCGAAAACCAAAATATCTTATTAGTTAACTTTTTTCACCATTAAAAAGCTTACATTATATATTTTATTATAGAATGGATATCTCAATTTTCAAAATGTCCAACTTATGTCTGATTTCGCTTGCTGGTGCCACATTATAGAAATCGGCCCTATACTTTTGTACAGGAGAGTAGTGCCCCGGGGTGGATGACGGTCCCCACTTTAGGGGTGGAGCAGCACGGGGGGCGGTACGGTGGGTGCAACAATTAATTGGTGCATTATCAATGCCTTGGTTTTTTGGAAACCAAAGATTTTCCATGAAATGTCTGCATTAGTTCACAGTTAACCATTCAATGTCATCAGTGTCAAGACATTTATATCGTGTTGCATCCAGTTAATGGTCCCATTTCCCAATGGTGTCGACTGTTCTGTGCAGATAGTTTGTGTACTCGGGATTACTGATGAATGTCGGTGCAATTTTGTGGGGTTCTTGCGAACACCGATGGTATATTTTTGTTTCACTCACATCTTATGTCGACAAGCTCGTGTTAGGAGAAATGGACATCCCTAATAAAGTCTCCACCCTTTTTACGCTCTTAAAAATCTTGCTGAAAGCCGGGAGGGGGAGAGTCCTGGACGTAGAGTGGTACTGCTTGTTACGGTTTCTTAAAAAAAAAAACTTTAAATGTCGCCAGACAACGCAAGTTTATTAATTCCCCATCCCCAAAAACGCCACTGCTCTGCAGCCCACTGGTGAGAACAGCGGGTCCTTAAAGATAGTTAACTTCTTTCTACAGTCAATAAAATAAGCTGCCATGACAACTTCTTTTTTTTTTGTTCCTTTGACAAAGAAGTCGCTTCGAAACGTTAAACCAGCTAGTTTTGTTGATTTATATATTTCAAGCAAATCCAGTCAGCCAGCAGTTTGCAGCAGTTTAATTCATTTTCTTTTTTCTCTCGTGCACGCTCAGTGTATTGGCTTATTTAACAATAGCTGTGGAGTTTTCTTAGGCAAGCCCAGTTCCAACAGGTTTATGATACATGCCACATTCCAAGACAAGCAAGTGCGGCGAACACTTTTGAAAGTGGGGGCCGACTGCTGACCTTTTCTGTTTTCTTTGTGCGGAACTGCTAAAAGCAAGGGGACAATGGCCCTCTCCCCCCCCCCCCCCCCTCCCCCCTCCCCCTCCCCCCGTTCCGCCGCCAGTGCGTGCAAGTAATGAACGTACGTGCAACTCGCCCGTACAGCGCTTCCTGGAATTGGAAACGAGTAACGTGCGGTCACTGGTACCGTTCTGTATCGCCCACAACTCCCGGAAACAATATTGTGCAAACATGATCAATTAGCAATATTTATGAGTCATGTTATTGTGTTTGATTTACCGCATATGCGATAAACTTCAGACAAATGTATGAACACTTAAAACAATGGTAGCGCCAAAAGCCCAGCAACGCGTATCGCAACGAAACGGACGACCGGAAATGCGTCCTTGGGTGGGACAAGCTCTGATCTTTATCACAAACTTTAGGAAGAAAATACCGGTAATTCCAAAAATAAAATTCCTGTTAAGAGCTACGTAACGATGTAAACATTTTAGGGATGTGGCATGCTGCATGTCAATACAATACCCCATCTCCAGCTGATACAACTCGATGAAAGGTGACTGCGGAGGTGTGTGTATAAACGATATATCACATTCTTGTTTAGATTACCACGCTTCCCACAAAGTTAGCCTTTGATACTCATATAATTATCAACAGCCTATGCTGACATTTTTTTTAAATGAAGAAAATAAAGAATAAATAAATAAATAAAAAAGAAGACGGGGTTTCATGTTACTGTTAATTTATTGCACATTTAACAACATGGTCGTCCGAGGTGTGCAAATGTCCCCCCCCCCCCCCTCTAAAAAAAAATGATAACAAATGCCAGAGAAAGTACAAGGATTTCCCCCCTCTAGCTGGATTACAATTGGGAACTTTCCAGGCTAGCTGGACTTGAATCCTGAAACTTCCTGCTAATGGCATTGACAAATATGTTTATCGTCTCCGATCTTCACTCGCTCATCGCAGTGCCACCGAAAATGACCTAATTTGAGGTGCAAGGGTCAAGTTGGTGGCAAACAAGACGCCATCTCCAAAAACTTTAAATAGCGTCTAGGTTTGTTGGCTCACCACAGTTCAGTGCGGGACTCCAGTAGGCCTATAGTTGTTGGTATTGGAGCCTGTAAGAGTACACTATTACCTTGTAGTAAAGCATAAAGTTTCGGAGGAAAAGCACCTATTACGGGTTCATCCTATCATCCTCAAAGCCGTACTTCGCATCTGCAGCATGCAGGTTCGTGTGGCAGTTGTAGCGATCGCGTTTATTGCGATCTTGGCCACCCCGAGTACGGCCGTCAGCCTTAGCAAGCCTGGTAAGTTTGGTCAACAAGTTCGAGGACAGTTACAATTATACTGAAAAAAATATGAACTTGAAGTTGTCATTAAGTATATACTGCTGCCAGTTTGTTCATTATAATGTGCGGCTTATTGTAAAGTCAGTGGCATATCCAGCCGAGGGTTGGGGCAAAACTTTTTGGTGACATTTTGGCATTTTTGTCTTTTATGTGTTTGGATTTTTTAAGAACAGAAAGCGACACCACGTCAACCTCCCAATCTCATTTTGGGGTGAGGAGCCAAACAAATGGGATCCTTTTTCAGAAAACTCCCAATCATCCCCCCCCCCCCCCCCCCCGCCACCGCCGAACACAATTAGCACCTGCATGGATAGCCTGCGCCAGTGTCGCGAAGGTTGGTGCAGAATGAGCAAAAATTTTCCTTGCTCTATGTTTAAACGAACCGTCAATAAAGCCCTAGTCCCACATACAGGGCCCCCGGTTCATGCCGGTTAATGCCGGTTCATGAACCGTGGTGAACCTAGGTGAACCGTGTGTCGAACCGTAGCAATGCCTGGATGGTCCGTGGTGGTCCGTGGTGGTGGTCCGTGGTGGTCCGTGGATAACCGTGAGCTGCCCGGCAGTTTTTGACATGTCAAAAACTACCGGGGTGAACCGGGACGATCACCCGAACCGGGGTGAACCGTCGCTGTGCCGGGGTACAACGGGGTGGGCCTTAGTGGGATCGTAGTGGCAACGGGGTCGTCCAGGTAGAACCGTGCCGAACCGGGAGTTATTTTTAACCCCATCAACGCCACGGATCTTCACGGTGCAACTACGTATCACCATGGAGGTAGGATTTTCTACCTCCATGGTATCACCCAGGACCAAACACGGTTCGCCACCGTAGTGGCGCCGGGACAAACCGTGGCGAACCGTAGCGATGCCGGGGAGAACCGTAGCGATGCCGGGGTGAACCGTGGTGAATCGTGGTGGTCCGGGGCGAACCGTAGCTAAACCGTACTGAAACCTTGTTCATCCGTAGTGCTGTCGGGGCGCTGTCGGGGTGCTGCCGGGGTGGACAATGGTGATCTGTGTAAGAAACGTGGTGCAACCTGGACGACGGTCGTCGGTCGTGATTTTCTTCAAAATTTGACCAAGAGGTCCCGGTTCACCACGGTTCATGGTCCGGGGTGAACCGTGTTGGTCCGTGATTAACCGTACTGTATGGGACTGGGGCTTACAGAGAACATGGAGGTATTAATACCTCCATGCAGAGAACAAGACGAAGTTTTTACTTGGCTCTGTATAATAACGTTTTAACGCAGAGACTTCAGCAATTTATCCCAAGTGGTTTGTTCGGCTAATTTGTTTTTAGGACTGACACTGTTTAAAACCCCCTGAACCCAGCTGACGTCTACAGCCGCGGTTTAAAAATTACCAAGTGGCCGGGCCGGTTGACGAGCCGGTTGAAGGGCCGGTTGAAGGCTTACACGTACCCGCATGTGCATTTTCAATCCATTGTTCGGTTATTGTGTGTTTTGCACAAGCCTCTTGTGTGCGTTTCGCTTGGCTGCACAAGCCCGTCTGGCGTACCGGCGCCCCATAACACCCAAAATAAATAAATAAATCAATAAAAAATTTCATCATGCATGCCATATCGATCCAGTAATCAGACATAGGGCGGAGTTCGAACCCCTTAACTCCTTTCCTGTGTCTATCGTTATTACAATCAAAGGCTTTGTGTTACTGCCGACCATAAGTCGTTTCTTCAACGAGACAATGTATTTCTTTACTTTCAGACGGATCTTCAGACCGGAGTTTTCCATTGAGGACTTGCAAGTGGTATCAGGCTGTGTGCCGATTCATCAACCCGTGCTTGTTGAACCGAGAGTGCAGTGGATATCCTGATGCTGTTTGCAAGTAAGATAAAAGAAATAACACCGACGTGTGTTTCATGGTGTACATCGGGGACTTCCAATTGTTCTCCTGGGCGCATCTTTTGTTTGTTAAAAAAACTTGTGTTTTGTACTCGATTTCCAACCGAGGACAACCTGACAATCGAGGACCTTTTGTAATTATGTCATTTTTCTCTAGGTATAGACCATAAGCACATAGGCCTACATGTACAAACAACCGTGGCGAAATGCATACCGACAAAACAGACATCATACAAAGTGCAATGATTAGTGCATGAATCAAACAACAAATTTAAGTAACATAATTTGTTAGTTACATGTACCCATTATAATAGCTTTTAAAATGTCCAGGCTGATATCATGGGGGATTACAGTAAATAATGCAGATAGGAACGTGTCTGCGAAAGTAAATTCCACCATGATACGGTGTGCAAATCAAAGCTGGATGTAAGAATTTACATTTGTTCAAATGCGTCCTAGTAGTAATAACAAAAAGTCTCACATGTGTAAAATAATAAAAGTTAAAAATTAGTATACGAAATTCGAAAAAGGTCGAGATGCACTGAAAATTATCCACACTGCCCTGACAAGGCTGACATTAGTCCCATTTGATGTATTGATTTTCTCAGGCCCGATCTGTGCGACTGTCGAGCCGAATACTACGTCGTTGATGAGAAAATCGACTGCCAGGAAGTCGTCGGTAACAATTAATTTTCGTTATTTCTTATTTACAATTCGGGCCTAGTAATTAAAATCAACGATGAATGTTGCAGAAGTAAACAAGTGGGAGCCTGGATGGGCGCCCCCCCCCCCCCCCCCCCCCCTTCGAGTTGTCTGAACTTTGTCACACACGGCCGTACGGGTAGGGGGTGCACCACACTAAATAGGCCAAAATGGCTGCGCCAAACTGATTAGCATAAATTGTAAACCCGCAACTTTTTTTAATAATACATTTTGGGGGTCATGCAATTGATAGATTGTGTAATTATGATCAGCTATCATATAGCCTGTGGGTTCTGTACTTTTGTGAAGACATGATACATTTTGGCTTTAAAATTGGTCCTATTTGGCTTCGCAAGTGGAGGGATGCTGTATGAAAAATGGCAGCCAGGCGGTTTGGGAAAAACCACATTTTCAGGGGTGGTACTCTCTGGGGACAATTAGCAAAAATTCCAAACTGCTAACCTGCCAAAAATTGAAAAGAATTTGACAGATTAAGATTCAAACTATAATTGTCAGTAGTGTCACAAAAACTGAGAGACTTTTTCACTGTGAAGTTAATATATTTTACACTTAGGCCTATAGGCCGGCAGCCCAGAGCACTTTGTTCAAACGAACAAGGTACCAATATCCGAGTACAGAAACATTGACGGTGTAACCTAACATATTCAGATATTGATGTCTGCCAGGGACCCCCTGCTGCGTGTGGCCCCCGGGGCCCCATAAAAGGGAAATGGGCTGGATCAAACATTAGGGGTACCACATGAAACTAAATTGAAATCAACAGGTACATCTCACCATGGAGAAATAATCCATGATCTCACAGAGTACAGGATGGTCACTGCCAGACAAAATCTCCTCTGCAAAAGGCCCCCCAGACGCCCCAGAAGGGGTCACAAAATTTGGGCTTGATTAAACATTGGAGGTACCACATGAAACCAAGGTAAAATGAACAATAACACTTTACTAAGCATAAAATATTCATTGCCAGACAAATTGTCTGCTGCATAAGGCCCGCCAGACACCCCCAAAAGTTGACCCTGTGTCATTCGCCTCAACTATGCGTGTACGTGTATGGTGGGGACTAGGCTCGTACACACACTCACACATGAGGCGAATGACACAGGGTCAACTTTTGGGGGGTGTCTGGCGGGCCTTATGCAGCAGACAATTTGTCTGGCAATGAATATTTTATGCTTATTAGAGTGTAATTGTTCATTTTAACTTGGTTTCATGTGGTACCTCCAATGTTTAATCCAGCCCAAATTTTGTGACCCCTTCTGGGGCGTCTGGGGCCGGGAGGGGGGGGGGGGGGGGGGGGGGGGCTTTTGCAGAGGAGATTTTGTCTGGCAGTGACCATTCTGTACTCTGTGAGATCATTGTTATTTCTCCATGGTGAGATGTACCTGTTGATTTCAATTTAGTTTCATGTGGTACCCCGAATGTTTGATCCAGCCCATTTTTTTGTCCCTTTTATCGGGCCCCAGGGGCCACACGCAGCAGGGGGTCCCCGGCAGACATCCATAGGTTACACCATCAATGTCGGATCATATTGGTACCTTGTTCGTTTAACCAAAATGCTCTGGGCTGCTGCTCTAGTATTAGGTCAACGGGAGTTAATTTAGTCATCTGTTCCTTGCTCTATGATTTAGTGTGGCACACCCGGCCATCCGCGCAGATTCATTATACTTTATAGCGCCCTCAAGCGAGCTCCACTCGCAGACTAGACATCGACTCGACAGCAGGCAAAACTTGACTCTGACTGCGGGTGGAAATGCTTTAAAAATGTTCGTATAAAGCAAGGTAGGCCCGTATTTGGTGTGTAAATCCAGGACTGAGTGACACTGTGTACTTATTGAAGAGCCGAACATTGTTGGTTGTTGGTGTGTTTCTATCTGCAATGCTATTGCTAATGATTAATATTTAACCACCGATCTGAGTTCTGACAGATGTTCAGTACAGTCACTGAGTCAGTGCGTTGTGATTCGATTGCCCAGTTGTCGACGGCGGGTGTCCTATGTGTTTCGTCCCCCGCATAGTGTAGAGCCCCTCTTTAGTTTTGATCAAAAATTAATTAGAGTCCAGGGTATTTTTTCTCATTCCAAAATGACTTTTTCAACCTAAAGCAGACTTCTCTTAATTCTCTTAATTTTTTTGTAATTTTGAACAGTGCATTTTCTACCACAAACGTTTGTGGTAGAAAATGCAATTTTCTTATGCGCTTTACGCCTTACGAGTTACGGCAGTTGCCATGCAAATCAACACGGATTTGCATGTTTACTGTGGGTCGCAGTGATCGACATCTTTATTTTGTGTTTTGTCATCTTCATCGTCACTTTACCCTAGCTTGAAAATTCCAGCTCTAGGCTCATGACATGTGAGATTCGCCATTAGAGCTGGAAGTTATTCTATAGGGTAGGTTAGGGTCGTTTAAGATCTTGCCGATATCTTCCGTTTCCCTGAATATATCAACTAAACACTCACCTTCAGGGTAGAGCAGTCATTCAGGGTAGAGCAGTCATTCATGCAGCTTTTTATCCCCTCAAAATGAGAATATGCTCAAGTTAAACCCGAAAAAAAATTGAATTTTTCGTGCAAATCGGTGCATGCACAAACCAGCTGTGTACAAAGTAATGGAGCGGATTTTTGAACATGAACGATGTTTTCAAAAATCGTAAGTGAACCATAGATAGTACCTCCATCTTAATCCTGGAACTCCACTTGTATCTCAGGTGGCGTATCTACATGTAGATTGTAGTTGTTGGGTGCCCGTTTTGAGGGTGAAATCTGATGTTTTTGTTTGGTCATCGGACATTTTTATGAAATACATGTAAACTGGTTCAATACAGGGACTTGCCTTGGACCCAACTATCGCCAGATCATGTCCAAATGTTAAAAAAGGCGATAAAGGGTCCAAGTTACTTGGACTAATGTATGTGCCACTTTGAGTGACCATACACTGTGCCAAGAACATCTAACCATGATCTTACACAGAAACACACGCTTTCTTCCCTTAGGCCGAGTTAAAAAAACAACATGTTTCATGTCCGGGTTTTCAAAAAAAGGAGGAAGAGGGGCTTTTTATTTGTTATTTTTTATTTTCAAGATGGCCGTCATTTAAAAAAAATTCTGGCAACCGTTGGTGTTTCCCACTGATCTCCAGGGCTAGCTAATGCCAAGTAAAAAAACACAATTTGCGTCCGGGGTTTTTTGAAAAAGGGAGGAGGGGCTTCTTATTTTCTATATTTTATTTTGAAGATGGCCACCATTCTTTTTAAATTTCCGACAACCGTAGGTTTTTCAACTGTTCAAAGATACAAAAAGGAAGAGACATGTTGGAAAAGAGAATTGAACATGTTTTACAGTGGTTTTAAAAGTTTTAGTAAGCTTGTATTTCTGATGGATCGGTTGACATTTTTAGGGGTTTTTTTCACCTCATTTCCACTGGTAAAAATTTGTTTTAAATCTAGGCGGCCCCAAAAAGGAAGCGGGAGGGGATGCTAAACTTTCTTTTTTTTTACTTCGCCTAATGCTTATGAATGGCGATGGGCCAATGGTGGCAGCAGACATATTAGTCCTTTTCCATTGTTCTCACCAGTCCTGTGCATGTTCAGAACTATGCGCACATGCACAGAACTTCCTGCGCATGCTCTGAACAACGTGCACATGCTCAGAACTAGCAAAAAGGACTTTTATGTCTGCTGCGACCAGTATCTCAAAAGTCTACCATTGCATAGAGAAAGCTGTCGGAGGGATACGATATTAGGGGGGCCAGAATTCCCTAATACAATGTACATCAACTGTTGTGCTGTGTGCAAATTGATTACAGCAAGATCTGGTAAAAAAAAAATTATATCCATTTTATTTGCATTTTGGTTGTCATAATCTAGTAACTTCAGTGAACACAGTGTGCGTCATTATCTTATCATAATTGATAATGGCCACCATTTGGAATGAATAATATTGCAGACGAACTGCGTCTGATATTCACAACCACAGTGCCTTGCTTGGCACAGTCCAATAAGAATTTACCTTCACTGTCGGGTTTTTTAAACAAAAAATGCAGCTAGCGCATTTCATGCTCCCTGGGATAATATTATTGGTGGAGGTGGTAGTTAAAACCAGCCTGCCAGCTGAACCCACTCTGCATGGAGAATCAGGTAAATATTTAAGTCAACCTGTACCAATTCAAGTTTGGTAAGCCCCCATTGTCACTTGTACATCTGGGACAGACTTTACTTTAATACCCCATTAAAAATTGATTAGGAACGGGAACATCTTTGAAAATAACCATCCATTCATGTTTAGAATTGTATAAACACATGGCACAACCTTCAATTTTGAGACTTTTTTGGTCAGGAAATTTGTGCGCGCACAATCTTGTTTTTACATTCCTGTGGAGACATGGCATTGTTCTCCCCTTTGTCCCTGTTCTTAAGCAAACCCCCATAGACTTTGTACACAAAATTCCTTGTGGAGACAACCTAACCCATTGAATTGCCTAGTGGAGACCTGTTCAGTCCCTTTGTTCCTATTGTGTTCATGTCTCCACAGGGTACCGAATATGCATGCAATATAAGGCGAAGAATATGTGTGTTTTCTGTGCAGTAGATGATCTTGTCACAGAGTATGGCCAGTCCTGGTGTTCACATACATGAAGACTTCAGGTGCAAAAGCCGCTTAACGCCACTTCCATGAAAAATAAAAAAACAATATCAAGTGAAAGCTCTCAGTTCCTAGTATACAATAATCAAATATTTTTTGTTGGCGTTTAGTGGCTTTTGCACCTGAAGTCTTTACATGTTAATTTTTGCCTCATTTATTTTTACAGATTTTGGTGAAACGGGTTGTGCCGCATGTTAAGTTGTTATCAAGAAGGATTGTTGTTTTTTCTCAAGATTTTTCTGTTCCTGGCCAATTTTGGTGGGTTATTGAAGTAATATCTTTCCGGATTTGTCTTCTGTCTGTCACATTCCCCCATTTGGAAACAATTTCTTGTTAAACTTGTAGTGATGAATTGAACTCTGTGACCTCAATAATGAAACTGATTTGTGTCCGATGCAGATGAACCCGGAGAGCCAGATGTAGATGGACCAGTGGTCACTGATGGGCAAGGTAACTTGCTTTCTTTGTCAGGACGATGCACACGCCATAGTTACAGACAAATATACAAAAAGAAGCTAGATCTGGGGCCAATTTCATGGATCTGCTACGCACTCAAATTTGATTTCTAATATTTCGTCGTCTTTTAGGAGAACAAACCGCGGCAGTTCGGGAAACTTGGCCGCCATGTTGTGTGAATGACAGCCCCGTGAAATTAGGGAAGTTCTTTTGGTTCTATCAATGCGCGCGCGCACTGTTTGATAGAACCATGTGATAAAACGTTTTGGGCGGTGCGGGTTCGCGTCGTGTGATGGGTCGAATAATTCAATGCACGTGATCGACGATCCACCAATCGGATGGCTGGGATTTATTCAGGTGTTGTATAATACTATATGAAGTAATTCACTCTTTTTCTGCAAAGTTCTGTTGAGTGAAATCAACTTATGATAATGATAACCATCATCTTAATTTTTAATAATAATGGTGGTGCATATTTGTTTTCAGATTGTGAGCCAGTTGTGTGCCGCATGTTCTGTCTGGATGGCTATGTTAAGGACAGCAATGGCTGTGACATATGTGAATGTGTTGAACCGGGTGAGTATAACATTACTTTTCCTACACAAGTGTGTAGGCCATGACAGTGACTGTCGTTGACTCATATCGGCAAATGTGAATCCCGAGTTGTGTGAGAGGGGGCACATAAACCACCACTGTTACCAGACATGAGTCGTGCTTGTTCTCAAAATTGATAATGAATAGTCTGCTGTAGGTTACACAGTCCGCATCCCTGTTCATATGTTCCTATGCATATGATGTCTTTTCAGCTCAGTCGGAGAAAATTACGTTCCAGTAGTCTAAAAGTTTGCATTTTGACTGTTTTTTACTCTTTTCAATTTGGTCTGAATTTTGTCAGTGTAAAAAAATTAACAACTGTTGTTAAAACAAAACTATTAACTAAACTCACCAAGAACAGTAAAAACTGTTGGTCGTATTAGCATAAAAATATGATCACGCTGAATTTTCATGGCTTTATAATAAGAATATCAAATCCTTATAATGTCGTCAAACAAACGACAAGGGAAACTGGACTTGGTGCTTGGAATGAATTTTCAAAGTGAACAAAGAAAACTGGCAGCAGTGGGATTCAAACCTGCGACCTCTGGAATACCGCACCGGTGCTCTGCCAAATGGGCTATCTTGCGCTATGTTGGCAGTCTCCCAAATTGTCAATACGGTACGGTATTCCGGAGATCACAGGTTCACATCACACTCCTGCCAGTTTGAAAATATCAAGTCCTCTTTGTTAGGGGAAAATCCAGAATTCAATTTCACTGTTGCTGTGTACACTAATATAGAAAAGAAATTCTCCGACACTTATCCCTGCGACTGACCTGAGAATTGTTTTTCTCTTTCAATCTGCCAACCTATTCTACCTCATGTTACTTAACCTGACAGCTGACAGGCCAGGCGTTTGTCCAGCGATTCAACCAAATAGGCTGTCAACCTGTGGCATTGAGTGCTCCAGCGATGCTGGGTGTGACGAGGGTGAAAAATGCTGCTCCAACGGCTGTGGACGTGTCTGTATTTCAGGTGGGTTTAATTAGATATTGTGGGGTTCTCTTTAGGGAAAAAATTACGGCCCATCACTTGGGGGGGGTGGGGCATCTTTAGTAAACAGGTGGTTTACAGGCATGCAACTTTTCCTTGGATCAGCTGATTTCCTCATTTTTCACTTCACACTTATGCCAGTGAAAATTGAAAAACACTGTACAAAGTCTTGTAAATATTAGAATTTCCTCGTTTTTTTTGTTAATTCCAAGTTGAATGCCTGTGTTTATTGGGTAGATCTGATACAGGGTCGGCTGATTTAAATCAGCATGATTTATTTCAACCAACCCTGATTTATTTTGCTAAAATAAGACTTTTACAAAAAAAAGCGATTTGAATCAGTGATTTCAAAAAGTAATAATTTGATTTAAATCAGTGGTTTAAATCAATGTGAATTAAATCAGCCAACCCTGCTCTGATGATAACCTCATTCTTGATTTGTGATTACACACAGGTAGTTTTGTAATAGAATAATCATTATCGACAAATAGTTAGTGAGTTTCCCCCCCGCGTAACCCCGACCCTGCTAAATCCAAGAAAATCAACATATTGCAACAATAGGAAATAGCTGTTGTAATTTGTTGCATTTAGCAGTCCATGCAAACTACACGGTGTGTTTGATTTTGTCATATTTTGGAGGGTGGAAGCTAAATATACCTGTTGGATTTTTTCATATTTAGGAGGGAGGAAGCTGAATATACCTGTTGGATTTTGTCATATTTAGGAGGGTGGAACCTAAATATACCTGTTGGATTTTGTCATATTTAGGAGGGTGGAACCTGAATATACCTGTTGGATTTTGTCATATTTAGCAGGGTGGAACCTGAATATACGTGTTGGATTTTTTCATATTTAGGAGGGTGGAACCTAAATATACCTGTTGGATTTTGTCATATTTAGGAGGGTGGAACCTGAATATACCTGTTGGATTTTGTCATATTTAGCAGGGTGGAACCTGAATATACGTGTTGGATTTTGTCATATTTAGCAGGGTGGAACCTGAATATACGTGTTGGATTTTGTCATATTTAGGAGGGTGGAACCTGAATATACCTGTTGGATTTTGTCACATTTAGGAGGGTGGACGCTGAATATACCTGTTGGATTTTGTCATATTTAGCAGGGTGGAACCTAAATATTCCTGTTGGATTTTGTCACATTTAGGAGGGTGGACGCTGAATATACCTGTTGGATTTTGTTGCATGTAGGAGGGTGGAAGCTAAATATACGTGTTGGATTTTGTTGCATGTAGGAGGGTGGAAGCTAAATATACGTGTTGGATTTTGTTGCATGTAGGAGGGTGGAAGCTGAATATACCTGTTGGATTTTGTTGCATGTAGGAGGGTGGAAGCTGAATATACCTGTTGGATTTTGTTGCATGTAGGAGGGTGGAAGCTAAATATACGTGTTGGATTTTGTTGCATGTAGGAGGGTGGAAGCTGAATATACCTGTTGGATTTTGTTGCATGTAGGAGGGTGGAAGCTGAATATACCTGTTGGATTTTGTTGCATGTAGGAGGGTGGAAGCTGAATATACCTGTTGGATTTTGTTGCATGTAGGAGGGTGGAAGCTAAATATACGTGTTGGATTTTGTTGCATGTAGGAGGGTGGAAGCTAAATATACGTGTTGGATTTTGTTGCATGTAGGAGGGTGGAAGCTGAATATACGTGTTGGATTTTGTTGCATGTAGGAGGGTGGAAGCTGAATATACCTGTTGGATTTTGTTGCATGTAGGAGGGTGGAAGCAGACTTCTCGTCAAATTTCAGTTTGATTTCCTTGGATTTGGCAGCGCTTTTTATTTCTGTTGGATTCAGTAGGGTAGCTGCAAAATGCCAAGGCTGGTGTGTTAGGATTTGCTGTTGGATTTTGTTGTATTTAGCATGCTTCTTGTTAGGGCTGTCCCGAATGTAGCGAATATTCGAATAGCTTTTTGCCAGTTCGAATATTCTAAAAAAATATATATATGCACTTACAGATACGACTCTGATGCTATTTTAATAGATAAGTTACAGCGCTTTAGTGTCAAATGCCCATTTTTTTGTGGACAGAGGTTTATTGTTCCCGACCGTAAAACCCTTGACACTTCTAAAATAATTATTGCAAAACATGGCTTCTTGTTATCAGAACGTTATACGTACTCGTAAGGATCTTGATACAATGGAAAAAATGTCCATCGGTTGGTCTATAATATCGATCGCCGCATGTAAAACTTTTTACCGGCGCGGCATGCAGTTGCAGCAGACGCCTGACACTATGAACATCTAACAAAAGAGAAACGGTGCATTAACAATGAACATTGTTACTTGGCACTAAATCCATTGTTACTTGTTCATGGTGTGAAAGACTTGATCGGCGAGTATCAATCCCAGTCTTGAATAATCAAATACTAAATTATTCAAAAATGAACAGCCCTAGTTTCAGTTTTATTGGAAATTGTTGGATTTAGCACAGCCATATGACAAACATTGAAGGGGGGGTTAGTGTTAATGTTTGACCTAATGTTTATTCTAATATTCAAAAAATTTGGATTGCCATTTGGTGGAAAAAGCAGCACCGCTAACAATAACGCTTGTTTAATGAGGATGTCTTGCACTAATTATCAAGCTCAGTGTTCGTGTCCTGATAAACTTGTGTCTTGCTTTACCTACACAGCTTGTTCGGGGATTAACTGCCGAATCAACTGCCTGCCTTTTGGGGGATTTGCCACGGACGCCAATGGGTGTGACATCTGCCGCTGCAAAAACCGAGGTACAGAGAAAATATCGTCACTTTTATCCCCGGTAACAGGAATTCAGAAATATATTCTTTATTTAAGACCAGTGAATGTTGTCATTAGCCCTGTCCGCACTGGACGTATTTTGGTAAAACTTACCGAGACGATGGGTACTTTTCCCATTTTAAGTCCAGTGCGGACAGCCTAGGACGTTTTCCTCTCAGTTACTTTTCCCGAGTCCAGCGGTTACTTCTACCGGGCAACTGCTGCCCAGGAAAACTGACCAGGTAACTTTTTCCGAGACGATAAGTCCAGTGCGGACAGTGCGAGTCGGTAAAAGCAGCTCAGGAAAGCGTACATCCGGCCCGAGCGCGAGGTCATGCTACACTGGGACACCACGCATGCGCTTTGCATTGTTTCACCGCAGTGCGGTACGTACGTGCACGTGGCAAGTATCCAAATTCAAGTGCGTTCTTCCTTTTTTGGTCGCAATCATGGCAGATTTTATTATTGATACAGTCGGAAGTTTGATTGGTGCTAATCGATGTAGTCCTATGTGTACACATCAGCCGGAAAAATGAAAAGGCACGCGTGTTTTGGGTCAAATCGCGTCAATGTCATGCAAAGCGCCCTCATGAGTCCTTATATTGACAGCTCGGTTACTTCTACCACGGTCTCGGTAAAATTTTCCCGTGTCGAAAGTCCAAGTGCGGACAGTGGTCACATTTGACAATTTTTCATTTTACCATCGTCTAGGTAAAACCTTCCCAAAATAAATCCAGTGCGGACACGGCTTTAGTACTGGGGGCCTTATTTATGATGTAAATGTGAATTTTCTGCAAGCGAAAATGGACAAAAACAGTGATGCTGTGATGTTTGATGCTAGAAACATTCAATGATACTCAAACCCATTAGCCTTATCTGGAGATAGCTTTTTGTAAAATTGAAATCACCCAACACAATGCTAAAAGCCACTTTTGGGAAAGGGTTACTGACGGAGGTGGTAGGGGTTGGTGACGTTTTGAATTGCCAACCCTAATGCCCTTACGGTTTTCCTGGGTCCAGATCTAAATGGAGGATAATTCTGTGCACAATATAGGAGGCGCTGTTCGAGTTGGTTAAAGACAAACAGCCATTTCTTAAACATTGGCTTCAGCTTTGGCTTCAGCTTTGCCAATCTGAAACCTTGAATACTTAATAAAATAAACAGCCTTCAAATAGCGGCCTCCTATTTTGTCCACTGTATCCCAGGAAGGCTAATTTCATCAGTTCAAAGGAAATTTTCCTGTGTGTGTAAGATCAATTTTTTATAGGGGGAGGTGAGTTGATCTCATCGCCTTGGTCTAGAGGTCTGAAAACTGGGATAATTTCTCTGGAATCTGAGGAAAAATGTTCTTCTATTTAGGTCTGGGCCCAGGAAAACCCTAAAGGTGGTGGGGTTGGCAATTCAAAAATGTCACCAACCTTACCACCTACCTCTGATCGTAACCCTTTACCTAGAGTGGCTTTTAGACTTGTATTGCGATTTCAGTGTGATTTCATTAAAAACAAAACAAATTTAAACAGAAACGTAATGTAACAAATTAAATTGTGAAAAAACATGTTTTTCAAAATCTGGCATTTTTTTCAGGGGGGGACATGCTGTAGAACTGATCACCGATTGAGGTACATCAAGTTGGTTTTTCCTTTCTCCGATGCTAGAAATATCTTCGACAACTAATAGTGCAAAGAATAGAGCCAGGCTCCTCAGGCAATTGCTTAATTGACAAGGAGTTCCTTCCGACCAAGGGAAAACAGCACCTCTTGCATGTCATTGGAAAGATGTAGATCGTGCTTATATTATAAGGCATGATTAAGTCTGTGAAAATAAGTTGAACTTGATATCTATTGTGTGATTCCGTTGATGTATACAGGATCACCCATGGTTTGCCCGGCTGTCAATCCGGACGTTGCCGGCATCTGCGTCAACAACTGTGAAGTGGATGATGATTGTAGCAACGTAGGAGACAAATGCTGCAACAATGGATGCGGCCAAACTTGTGTCGGAGGTACGAGCCCTTGTGACGAGAAACCTAGTGTTCCATACACAAATGAATTGGCGAGTTTACATGCAAACTAACAATTTCTAAAGATAGTTCTAAGGTTTACGTACAAACTATACATAACACAACCAGTATTATCACAATTCGCCAGCCTGGGATGTATATGGAATGATTTCAACCCTTTCCTTACCAATGTCAAGTTAACTCGACAAGGAAACCACATACCAGAGCATCCAAACAACAGATATATCCACCATGTTTCAGCAACCTGTAGTGCTTGTGTTTTTCGCCATTCATGCATTATCCTTAGAATGAGCTTGTTCAGATCCTTCTAATGGTGCTATCAAATTCACGCGTCACCCTTATAATATTTTGAGAAAACTATCCGATCTTTCCCTTTACAGTTGTGTGTATATGGAATGCCATTTTGTTCATGTAACAAGTTTCCCGTTTGATAAAGTGGGCCAGAAGAGAAAACGGCCGTAACCGTACCATTAGCAGTTATGACTTTCATTTCTACACCATATGAAAGAGTAATTTTCATGGAACAAACTTTACACGCAACATTTTCCTTTTCAATCAACTCTGGAGGGTGAAATCCTTGTTGAAAATATAACCATTCAGCAATTTGCTGCTTTTTCTGCTTAAGTGGTTTATGCTTGACTGAACACGGAATGTGGTACTGAGAGGACGGTTAAGCCAATACACTAGTGGTACTGAAAGGGATAAGGAGATATCATTTATATCGTTTCGGTTTGTGGTAACACCATGTGTTTATCTCAACTAACAAGAGGTATGGGTTCTGAAAAGAACCTTATTGCACAACTCGTTAAGTGAGAAGGGTTCAAGGGAGAACCAATTTTCGTGCAACTCGTTTTCTCTACTGTCGATAAGTAAGAAATATTATTCAGGGGAGAACCATGGGGACTTCATCACGGGTTAATATGGTTCAGGAAGAACCATGGGGACTTCTCGGGTTGTTCTCTAATGGTGTTCTCTAACGAACAAAAACATTCACTGCAGAGCAGTGAAGTCTCTGTGCACGAGCTCTGCGGTGACAAAACCTCACAGTTTCTATATGCCGGCCATTAACTAAGATACCATGTCTGACAATGTTACAAGTAATAAGGCTATACAATGCTTTTAATACACATAAGAAATTGAAAACAAATTTCGTCTAAGCAGCAAGAGAAAACAAACTAAGGAGATTAAGTCGGTCGACATAATCCATCCTTCGATATAATTTCATAATACATTTAAAATATGTTCTGTTCCCTACTTGTTGTCTGCCCAGGGTGTGAGCCGGTGCGTTGCAGGATGTTCTGTGAACATGGCTTTGCAACGGACGAGAACAACTGCGAAATATGCAAATGCAAGACGCCTCCAGGTAAAACACCATTGCATCTCGTAGTAATTGCGCATAGGGTGCCCTCTTTGACTGCATTAGCAACTTTGGGGCGTTATTCAAAAAGTGATATCACATGTACATGTACATGTATCTATGAAGTGGCTAATGCTGAGGAGTTTGCACAACTGTTGAAATTGAAGAAGAGAGATTTTTGCCCTATCCCGACGTAGTGTGCTCAGTGCTTTCCGAGAGCCTGTGTGAAAGAAACAAATTCACAGGCTTGCTCGGGCGGGACTCGAACCCACGACCTCCTGCTGAGCTCGTGGGAGGTTGTGGGTTCGAGTCCCGCCTACGTAAGCCTGTGATTTTGCTTTTCTTACAGGTTCTTAGAAAGCACTGAGCATACAGTGCTTCATGCGCTACGTCGGGAAAGAGCAAACATGTCTCTGCTAATTTATAGCAATAATTACTGCATTACACTTTGTATGCCTCATTTTGTTTTACACTTTAAATATTTATCTTTTTTTTTATGCAAGTCGCCCATCACAAGGCCAAGGGCCACTCGAGGTGTGGGCTACACAGGAAAGTGTGTGGAAGAACCAGCCCCTCACACTGAAACAAGACAAGATAATCTGAACTCTTTACAGTATGAATAGGGTCGGGATGGGTAACTAGTCCACAGCAAGGCATTAATAATGCCTCTACCCATATCATGACACCGGAAATTGTTTTTCTGGGGAGAGATGATCCTGTGGAGCATCCCCGATTACCCAAAAAGTTAGGAATTGGGAATTACACCAATGATCTCTGGAGATCTCATATAGATTTTTTTTAAATGAATTTCTGGAACAGGTTGCTCCGAGGTGACTTGCCGGATGGGTTGCAGGTTTGGCTTTGAAAGGGATGAAAACGGCTGTGAGATCTGCAGCTGTTTCGTCCCCGGATCTGGGGGCGCTGTGCCTTTCTCGCGGACGGAAGGCCAAAGTGACGCGGGTATGTGCCCGTCCACAGAGGGGGCTGTTGGATCCTGCGTGCTGGGGTGCATGGTGGACGAGGATTGCGACGGGGGACAGAAATGCTGCAGTAATGGATGCGGCCAGGTCTGCACAACACGTAAGAATTGACATGTTACCGAAGGTTTGCACGACAAATGTGTCCAATCACATCAACTGTAATGTGACCGGAATGTGCAGAATGCGAGAAAAACCAAAATTATCCCGCAAAATTTCATAAGGATGTCATAATGTCATAATGGAGTGAGGGACAGCTTAGTTGAGAATCCGGGGTGGGGGGTGGGGGGGGGGGGGGGGGTGCGGGGGGATACCAGCAAAACTACATTTACGCCATGGGCCAAGTTATGAGTCGGCTGATTAGCCAATCAACAAGAATCAAGTGTTGGTACTTACGGTATTTGCAAACTTTGAACAAAAAGCTGTGGCAATAGCTTTTTCCCCCTCGTTCTGTATCTCTGTGGAATTCTTTGCCTGGTGCATGTTCCCTTTCATCTTAGGATCTTTCCTGCTTCAAGAGGAATCTCAATTCTTACCTTCTACACCTTGAACTCTTTTTGTAGCTCCGTACCTCGGGTTCGCCTTGTTCGGGCGAACTTGCATTAAAACAAATTGCAATCCTTACCTCAGTTTTTAGGATGTTCTCAAAATGGGGGGAGGGGGGTTCCTCAAGATTTCGGATCTCTACTGTAAAAACTTATCCTGCCACGAATACAAAACCCCAGCAGAAATACCTCCTGTCTTTTCATTGACTATAAACACAGCTTGCTCCGGTGTGAGGTGTAGAATGAGTTGCCCCTTTGGATACGTGAAGGACGACAGCGGCTGCGACATTTGCCGCTGCAAACGGCCAAAAGGTAAGTAGTAGAAAACGAACCAGCCTGACTGCAAGTTATGAAAGTTTAAACCTTTATTTAATTAGATTTGCCAATGACATGATCCTACCGGTTACCGGCAAGAATTGCAACATGATGATGGTTAGTGTCATTTAACTGGTTCTCTGCTAATCTGTGTTAAGCAGGACAATTTTTGAAGCAAAAGGTATGTGCTGTTGATGAGCTGCTTTATGAAATTTGGCCCAAGCCCTTGTCAAAACACTACAGAATGTCGAATCGCTTCTAGCAAAATCCACCGGAACTTTTTTACTTCCCAGTAAAATAATTAGGAAATATTTATTAGAAAATTGTTGTTAAATTTTTTTTTAAAACCGGTCAACAAAAATGTATTACCTTTAAAAATTAATTACACCTGGTGTTGTTTTAATTGACTAAAGTAGTGATTTGATGACTGCCCAAGTGGTAAAATGTATCTATCAGTCAAAGATTTTTTTTTCTTCAATTTTTAAATCCAAGAAAGTAAAACAGCTATGAGTAGCCTGTAGGTACTGTAATGTATTGCAAAGAATTCTTTCACAGCTTGCTAAAAAAAAAAAATGTTTCCCATCTCGATACCTAGTTAAGATTGGCAAATGCCCTGCAGTGTCGGAGGACGTCGGAGGCATCTGTGCCAATCAGTGTGAGAGTGATGACGATTGCACTGAGCAGAACATGAAATGCTGCTCCAATGGATGCGGACGAATCTGCACCACAGGTAAATTTAACGCCATGGCCGAACAGGGCTATTGACCTTCATGAGATATCCCACGTTTTGTCACGTCCTTCAAATTTTTTTTTTCATATGGCTGAAACTGAAATGAGTAGTCTACTAATTACAACAAAATCCCACAACAAATTTTGTTGGATTCTGCAGTGTTACCACCTTCACACCAGCCTTGGCATTTTGCAGCTACCCTGCTGAATCCAACAAAAACAACAGGTATTTGTATGACCCCTGCCAAATTAAAAAGAAAAAAAAAATCTAAATTAAATTTTGCTAAAAGTCTGCTTGCCCTCTCCTAAATATGACAAAATCCAACACACCATGTAGCTTGTGTGAACCGCTTAATCCAACAAATTACAACAGCTTGTTATCATTGTTGGATTTTGTTGGATTTAGCAGGGTTAATCCATCCAGTAGGATATTAACATATGTCCACATGTTGCGTGTATGCACTTACCGGTGCATTTCAAACATGGGCGCATGAAACAGTATTTGACTGTCAGTGTATTTTATTTCTTGGGAAAGGGACAGATCAAGCCTGAATTCCTAACACAAGACCTCATCCACTGAAGGACAGGGTTTATCCATCAATAGGATCAATTTTACAGACTTTTTTGAATTATTTTATTAATTTTTTTTCCCCATCAGCTTGTTCCCCCGTCAGATGTCGTCTCGGCTGCCAATGGGGTTTTGCTACCAACAGCGACGGGTGTGAGATCTGCGAGTGTTTGCCGAGCCCTGGTAGGATACATCGCTTTTACTGTTATGACAAATATATTTTCTTTGTTCAGTGTGAAGATTGAATTTTTGCATCGAGAAAGATGTAAATTAGAGACAGATTTTTGCCATTGTCCAACATCGTGTTTGAAGCAATGTATATTCGGTGCTTTCCGCGAGAGCCTGTGTGAAAAAAATCACAGGCTTAATCGGGCGGGACTCGAACCCACTTACTATTGCAGACGTCTTAACCACTTGACCAACGATTACGCGGTACCCGCTGCTACATTGGATTCGAACCGGCCAGTCGACCCTAGCAAGCTCGGTGGTCGAGTGGTTAAGATGCCTGCACTAGTAAGCAGCAGGTCGTGGGTTCGAGTCCCGCCTGAGTAAGCCTGTGATTATTTTTCCCACAGGCTCTCGGAAAGCACTGAGTATACAGTGCTTCATGCACTACATCGGGAAAAGGCAAAAAAGCTGTCTTGTAATTCTTTTGTTCACTCTAAAAAAAAAAAATTGTTGAAAACAATTCCAATTTTTCATTTGTTTTTTTATCAAAACAGACGTCAAGCCAGGACAGTGTCCAGCGAGTGTCCCTGCAGAGGTAGGAGGTATATGCACGACGGAGTGTAGCAGTGACTCTGACTGCACCGACGATTTGAAGTGCTGCAGTAATAACTGTGGTCAAGTCTGTGTACTAGGTATGCAGGTGGTTTTTTTTAACCGACCATTTAAAAAAAATGTTTAAATGTCTCTTTTTGTTCTGATAACCTTAGCAGCGTGGGAATGTTTTCTTTAACTTTAAACCAGCCCAGGAATTCAAAATCTGTTAATTGTGAACGGGCCCTTTTTTTATGGCTCTGCATCGTGTACAATTCTACGCTAACCCTGGAACCCCTTAATGTCCGATGCTCTTTTGCCTCATTGAGCCTCTTTTATCGATACTATCAAGGAAGGTGTTCCAGTGGCCTTTCATCATTAGTTCCCCATCCAAACTTTCAGGCACTCGACTCACCTGGCTGTCACATTACATCCTTTCACTGTTGTTCCAACGGCTAGTGCTGTGAGATACATCTCTTTTTTTGTCCTCGTACTGCTTCTCTTAGGAACTTCTTGCCCGGTAACCTGCTTCCCGTCCACCTGTAATCTTTCAGAATTCAAATAAAATGTGAATAGTTACTTTCTATCCCTGTTCTTTCTGTCTTTGCTTGTCTTTAGTACACACCTTGAGTGGCCTTTTGGCCTTGTGTTGGTCGATACCCGTAACAAAAACCCCGTAAAAGCACAGATTTCTTTGGTTATGGGATGTATGCATGCACACAAGGCAAAATTGCTTACTTACCTGTGAATTACGCTAACCTTTACAGGGCTCGAAATTCCCAAAAAAATGTACTTGCGCTTTGCGCAAGTTGGCATTTGAAACAACTTGCGCTAACAAAATTTTACTTGCACTAATTTTTGTAATTTAATGTATGTATGACATATGAAATAAAGGCAAAGCTTCGGATGCCGGCCGCTTACTTTTGAAGAAAGAGAGCAGACTTTTCTGCTTCGGTGGTGAACGTTTCATGATGATCGGAAACCCCAAAATGCAAGAAAAAAATGTCACAAAATATCTCACTTCTCCGTCATTTAAAAGCCGATCAGTGCGCGAAACGATGTCAACAACGTTCACGTGTAAAATCCCCACTCCACGCAACGCATGCTCTCACCCGGCGGTTTCAGTTACATTCAACGACTGACTTGTATGAATGGGAGCGAGGTTACACATCGCCCAGCAGCATGTCTGGTCCCCAACGCAAGACATGCATAAAAAGGCAATGATGTACTGTACGTGCAGTCTGCACCGTTCTATGTATATTAACATTGCACGGATTTCGTTCCGATCTGCATGCAGGGATTGTGCGAGCGCTATGATCATGAGTAGCTGCTGGGCCGGGACAGACAGACAGAAAAGCTACAGTAAAACATGTTTGTTAAACTTATTGTTTTAATCAAATCATACAGGTTATCATTGTGAAATATCAGTAGACAAAAACCGGTACTTTTCCAACTTGCGCAAAACGCAAGCTTGAGTCGAAGATAACTTGCGTTCGGTTATTTTTTACTTGCGTTGCGCAAGCACTACAATGGTAATTTCGAGCCCTGTTTTAGCAGAGAGATTCTTCGAACTGATCGGCAACTCAAGGTACAGAAAACTAGGCCCTTCGATTTTTTTAATTTTTTTTTTAGAGGAAGCAGCTGTCTTACATTAACCCCCTACCATAACAAAATTGTTGTCTTGTTTCTTTCTTCCAGCCTGCCCCTCTTTCAAGTGTGCGATCATTTGTCCCTTTGGGTATCTGACAGACGAAAATGGCTGCCAAGGTTGTGAGTGCAAGCCCCCTTCTGAAGGTAAAACTCTTCAGCGGTCAGAAAAAGAAAGTTGTATTCAATATTAAACGATGAATATTTATCATGGAAAACAAGATGTAAATAATAACCTTGATTCATAAATACCCAAGACAGTTTACCCATTCCTATTGGTCGAGAGCCCGTCACGTGGGTGGTTTTAAACGGCCTATAAAACGCCAACCGGTTTTAAACACTTTTTCCGGTGTCACACAAAATTTAGACTCCTATGAAATCTGGTTCCTTTTATTGGTTGTAACACTCGCGCGACCAGTCACTCTCCCAATTATGCAAGCGCAATACTGCCGTTTCGTCCATATTTAGAGTCCATAATTTCACACTACACCGGCACTGCTGCGTTCTGGACCACATCACACCACATATCACGTGCGCGTCAATTTCCATATACGGAAATCTGTAGCACTATAATTTTCGGAGTTTTTTTGCTGAATTATACAAAAAGGTATTTTATGATTGGGAATAAATATGTGCTGGGCCGGTTTTAAACAAGTACGTTTAAAACCGCCTTGGGGCCTGGACGCTGATAATGACCCTCGCCTTCAGCTCGGGTCATTATCAAGCGGGTCATTAAAACCGGCCCAGCACACATTTATTCCCTTATTTTTGATCATAGATTAAGCAATAACCCATTTTGTATGGCTATTATTAATGGGGTGCTGGTAAGCCAATACTGGCTTGTGCAGCCAAGCGTAACACACACACACTAGGCAAATAATGGATTGAATACATACAGGAATGCGCATATGGACGACAACCAGCCAGGTGGTCTTTTTCAAACCGCGGCTATATCCATCGTCCGTATTGGTTAAGCTGTATTTCCAATCGTGAATCCCTCACCCTAAAAAAGAAAGATAAAATAGCTGAATTTTTTACATTTATTTTTTTATAGAAGTGCATTTTTATCATCTCCATTCTAGATGCAAAATTAGGGCTTTCCAAATTGCTTGTGTAACCTTATTCATTCAAGCATCTTAGAGAACTCGCCATTCATGAAATGAAATTCAACTTCCTGACATCGTGAGAGTTTTGGACTCAATGCAGAAAAACAAACCGAAACGTTTTGGATTTGATCCTATCCGTCCAGACTCAGGCCGACACGGTATCCCGCCCTTGTGTCCGGTCATTGAGGCAGACGTCGTCGGAGTTTGCAGCGAGGAATGTGACGAGGGGAACTCGTGCCCCGATGGACAGATGTGCTGCTCCAATGGATGCGGACACAGCTGTGTAGAAGGTAATGTTTTAGACAACACCAGGGAATTTTCAGGCGTGTAACTTTTCCTCGGATCAGCTGATTTCCTCGTTTTTCACTTCATACCTATGCCATTGAAAATTGAAAAACACTGTACAAAGTCTTGTAAAGATTGGAATTTCCTCGTTTTTTGTTAATTCAAAGTTGCATGCCTGAATTTTGTTCAGTCAATTTTGTTCCTCTCAGATTTTGCAAGTTCCTCGTCAAAAGTTGACTAAAATGATAACACAGTTTTTCACAAGGTGTGTTCACACGATTCTACGGTGATTGTTTTTCTTCCCCTATTCGAAAAAAATGTATTAGTGTATTAAGAGAATGTTTGTAGTTCCATTCATTCAGTACCAAATTTTCGTCAAACAAACCGCAAGGGATACATTTTCAAAGTGAACAAAGAAAACTGGCAGGAGCGGGATTCGAACCTGCGACCTCCAGAATACCATACCGGCGCTCTACTAACTGTCTTGCCTTATGTTGGCCGTCTCCCGAGTTGTCAGTATCTTTGCTCAGTGGGCGCTATTCAGAAGTCATAAACCCATAATGCTATAGCCAGGGATCACACCCAATTTTGCGATACAACCTGGGAAGCGACATTGTGGGGATCACTTAATGAGGATACGACTTTTAACTTATAATTCGTTAAAACAAACCACAAGGGAAACTGACGAGGTGAATTTGTATAAATGTTCAAAGTGAACAAAGAAAACTGGCAGGAGCGGGATTCGAACCTGCGACCTCCGGGATGCCATAGTGCACTGGTACGGTATTCCGGAGGTCGCAGGTTCGAATCCCGCTCCTGCCAGTTTTCTTTGTTCACTTTGAAAAAGTACCAAATTTTGTGACAATTTGGTTGAGCTGACTAACCGGTTTTTAAACCTACCTCATCCGTACTGTCTTTTGTCGTTGCACAGGCTGCGCTCCAGTAATGTGTCGATTGGGCTGTCCTAATGGGTGGGCTCGGAACGAACGGGGTTGTGAAATCTGCCAATGCAAGCAACCCTTCTTGGGTAAGTGAAAAAGAAAGGTGAAAAGTTTTCACCTTAAAACATGGTAAACTATTTTTAACTTCATTGTTGTGATATTGCAATTTACATGTATTTTTAATTCAGTGACAATCTTATTCAGGTCGGGTGTGACAGGACACCAAACAAAATGTCACACTTTTGGACCCCAAATTTATGGAATGATCCACGGTCTAAGACTAGCTTGAACCTTTCCACCCAGTTTCGGACTTACCTAAACTTACCTCACATGAACATAGGTGGACGCGATGTCCCACGGGTGTGTCCAGTCTTTGAGGCAGGTGTCGGGGGAATTTGCAGCGAGGACTGTGGTCAAGAGAACCTGTGCCCCGATGGACAGATGTGCTGCTCCAATGGGTGCGGACACAGCTGTGTAGAAGCGTGCTTACCCGTTAGGTGTCGCAGACGCTGTCCCAATGGGTGGGCCAGGAATGATCAGGGATGTGAGATCTGTGAATGCAAGGAATCGCCTTCAGGTGCAGTGTGTGAGTAAATAAGAAAAGCTGTTTTATGGCTATTGAATTGGAATGAAGAGTTAGTGGTCTAGTGGTTTATTAGCCCAGTAGATATAGTACATAACCATACTAATACATAATAAGCATACTTTATATTATACAAATAATGAATGTTTACGAGTGCAATGGTGAGAATATTTTCATGAGTTAAATGGAACATTCCATCTTTTAACGAATGAAAATATTCTCACCATTGCACGAATGCAAAACATTCATTATTTGTTTGTTTTTTGTATTAAACATCCAAGTAGATTTTTCTCATTTGATTGGAGGATAAAACAATAAGAATAAACAAAATTTACAAAAATTATATTGTGTCATCTACTATTTTGTTTTTCTTCAGCTTGTTCAAAGTTAACAAAAAAGTTTAAAAGTTAAACCATTAACAATTTGGAACGTCCGGCATTATGCTCGAATGGTTGTGCATTGTCAAAGGAGGGCACGTGTTTTGTACTACTAGCGCGTGCATACATGTCCGGCCGAGCGTGCAATAGATCAAAAGGGATGGAACGAAAATGCACGGTGAATGGAACCAAAAAATGCGCGATCATGACGTAAGCCGTGCAATGGGTTGATTAATGAATGTCGCGTGACCAACAATCCTCCAATCAAATGACAAGGATCTACCGTGTTATATATTCAAGAAGTTGTGATGTATTTTTTTTTAATTCTAAATTAAAAGGCATTTTCCTCATACAAACAGATGGTAGTGAGGGTGTCTGCCCACCAGTCCCTGAGGGCGTAGTGGGTGCTTGTGTTGAGGAATGTATGGCAGATGACGAATGCTCAGCGGGACAGAAATGCTGCTCCAATAGCTGTGGACATTCCTGCCTGGCGAGTACGTAAATGGGGCTTCTTACCACTGACTCTATTCAATCACCACTTCCTTTCAACCTCTTCAGTCTTTAATTCTCTGTGTGTTGCGTCATTCTGACCTAGAGACATAAATGTTAGCACAGACTGGCATTGTAAAGTAGCTGTCACACTGTTGCGTATGGCACCAGCGTATGAGTTGCGTATTAAAATTCATGAAATATTTTTCATACGCACAACAAGCCCTCGAAAATACAGAATTGTGCGTATACTTACCGTATAGTGAACCTATTAGTAGCGTATGAGTAGCGTATTCACAGCGCATGCCCAGCGTGCCGCCTATCACGTGACAAATGGCTATATATACACTTTCTCAAAACGCTGGCAATACGCTGCGCATACGCTGGCCATACGCCAATAATACGCTAGTTGTATGCTAAATACGTTACTTAATCGTCAGGCACATGCCAAGATGTCTATATACGTTGCAGATACGCCAGACATACGTTAGAAGTATGTTACTCATACGCTATCAATGCGCTATCAATACGCTAGCTGTACGGTACACCTTCATGCCAACCTATGTCCAGCGTACTCGACCTATCGTACTCGTACTCGTAACCTACCTCTAGCGTACCTCTAGCATAATCAGCGTATGCCTAGCGTATGCTTAGCGTATGAACCATACGCAGGCATACGCACACAATTTTTAAGCATGCTTAAAAAATTAGTTCGGCCTCGGCGTATCCCAGCGTATGTCAGCGTATGCCACCGTGCTTGTAACGTATACAACCTATCCCTAACGTACCCCTACCGTATGTCAGCAACTCATACGCTGGTGCCATACGCAACAGTGTGACAGCAACATAAGCTAAGAATTCTGTAGCTACCCTCATAGGTACCCATTTATACTCCTGGGTGGAGAGAAGCAATTGTACTTATTCAGTGTCCGACCCAAGAACACAATCTCCATGTTTCGTCATAGGGTTTGAACCCGACATACCACTGCCCATGAGCCGGACATTGTAACCATCGGACCACAGTGCTGTATGGTCAATTTCAGCATCTATGCAGTTATTCCAGCTAACCCAATTTCTCAACTTGTAATAAAGAAAAGTGAACGCTATAATTTTGTTTTCTTAAATGCAGCTGTGATGATGAAGGAAGAGCCTACTGTTTGTTTGCCACTCGGCTGCAGACGCTTCTGTCCCCACGGCTTCAAGCGAGACGCAGATGGATGTCAAATCTGCGAATGCAACACAGAAGGTGAGTATTCACGTTTCAGCCCTTTCCTTACCAATGTCGAGTTTACTCCACAAGCCACAGGCACCCCTGTTGCTTACCAATAATGTTGGGTTTACTCGCGCTGGTACAAAAAATTGATCGTAAAAAACTTGATCGGCGAGTATCGAATATTCAAATACTCTGTCAAACCCAGTTTTGAATCATCTAATACTAAATTATTCAAAAATGAACAGCCCTACTTCCTTAAAGACTATAAGTAGCCAAACTTCCTTATTTGAACATAGCTGGACGCGGTGTCCCACGGGAGTGTCCGGTCTTTGAGGCAGATGTCGCGGGAGTTTGTAGCGAGGAGTGTAGTGAGGAGAGCCCGTGCCGCGATGGGCAGATGTGCTGCTCCAATGGATGCGGACACAGCTGTGTAGAAGGCTGTCTGCCTGTTCGGTGTCGCATGCGCTGTCCCTTTGGCTGGGTTAGGAACGATCAGGGATGTGAAATCTGCGAATGTAAGGAGCCCCCCTCTGGTAAGTCGAGAAAATGCTGGATTTTGGTTCTCTCACAGGCCCATATGTTCCTCTCCTAACTTGGGGTTTTTGAAGCAGCTGGAATTTGTCAATTTTTTAATATTTGTTTATTGAAATCACCCAAAACAAGGCTAAAAGCCACTCAAGGTAAAGGGTTACAATCAGAGGTGGTAGGATTGGCGACATTTTGAATTGCCAACCCTACCACCCTTATGGTTTTCCTGGGCTCAGATCTAAATAGAGGTTCATTCTTCAACAGATTCCAGAGAAATTATCCCAGTTTTTCAGACCTTTAGACCTAGGTGGAGTAACTTCATCATTATAAGACCAACTCACACAAATGTGTAAACACCTTCAATCATATTGTCCTCCTATTATTCATACTTTAACTTTTTGGCAAGGACCCTCATTGGTTTTGTACACCATTTTCAAACGGGGACCTTTCTCAATCAGGGACCCTATTGTCCCCTATTGTTAAATGTCCCCTATTGAATGCAAAAACAAACTCACCTCCCGCCCCCCTTTTAACCCCTTGCGTACGGATGCCGCAAATGTGCGCAAAAAAGCAGTGCCACCAGGCCGGATGACGCAATTGTCCGCCGTTTGTGCAGTTTCAATCCATTGTTGGATTAAACAGTGCCACCAGGCCGGATGACACCATTGACCGCTGTTTGTGCAGTTTCAATCCATTGTTGGATTATTGTGTATAGGTTACGCTTGACTGCACAAACACATTGTAGCGGTTCGCTTGGCTGCCATAACCACCGCGGCACCCTGATGTCTCCCGTAAAATACCGTACTCAAGGGGTTAAGTAAATATAAGCATTTTGCAAATCTCTCAAAAAGCCATCTGTATCCTCACGCTAAGGACTTACCTAAACTTCCTCACTTGAACACAGGTGGACCAGGATCCTTATTAGTGTGTCCGGTCGTTGGGGCAGACGTTGGTGGAATCTGCAGCGAGGAGTGTGACGAGGAGAACTCCTGCGCCGATGGGCAGAAGTGCTGCTCCAATGGGTGTGGACACAGCTGTGTAGAAGGTAATGCAGGGTTTCTCCACGCCTAAGGAATCCTAGAATTTGTCATATTGATCTATTTATTCCTCAAAAGCGCACATCACACTGTAGCTTGAAAGCTTGAAGAAACCTGTAACAAGACGACGAAGAAATGTTCAGTTTTAGAAGTGGGAGGAAAACCCCAGAATGATCTTCTGGTAGAAAACCCACGGAATCGGGCAGAGATTGATAACCCAATCCACATGCCGGACCTGGTGGGATTCGAACCCGGGTCACAGTGGTAGGAGGTGAGGAAAGTACCACGAGGCCAACCTGACTCCCCCTAATTTATTTTAGTGAGTGAGGGAGCTTTAATGGTGCCGTTTTTAGTGGGACAAACGGCAGTGATTTTACATTGTCTGAGGTGAATTTTCATGTTTAGTTATCTTTACTTCAATTACAAAACTACAGAGCTTGAAAGATGGTGCCTTTTAAAATCACTTACAGTTATGCCCCAAATTATTCATACCCTATGAAAAATCTGGTAGTTTGCTTTTCTCTCATACATAAAAGCTGGATTGGCAGAACTTGGGCTTTATTTAATGACTTTTAGTTGGCATGTACAAATCTACATATATTTTGGTTTCACATCATTAGCATAAAAGTAGAAATAATAAATAAAATGATTCACAATACCCCGAATTTGGCATGGCCAGTGTTGTAGTCAAGACCATCACAAGACCACACAAGACCCTGCAAGACCAGCACAAGACCAGCAGTCTTAATCCAAGTCTTAAGCTATTTAAATGAACTGTAACAAAAGCATTCCTTTGTCAATGTTTATGCCTGTTACTTGTGCCTGTTACAAGCTAGTCGTGTGCATGGTCTTGTGCATGGTCTTGTGCCTGGTCTTGTGCCTGGTCTTGTGCCTGGTCTTGTGCCTGGTCTTGTGCCTGGTCTTGTGCCTGGTCTTGTGCCTGGTCTTGTGCCTGGTCTTGTGCCTGGTCTTGTGCCTGGTCTTGTGCCTGGTCTTGTGCCTGGTCTTGTGCCTGGTCTTGTGCCTGGTCTTGTGCCTGGTCCTGTGCCTGGTCCTGTGCCTGGTCCTGTGCCTGGTCCTGTGCCTGGTCCTGTGCCTGGTCTTGTGCCTGGTCTTGTGCCTGGTCCTGTGCCTGGTCCTGTGCCTGGTCCTGTGCCTGGTCCTGTGCATGGTCTTGTGAATGGTCTTGTGCATGGTCTTGTGATGGTCTCGACTACAACACTGGGCATGGCTATGAATAATTTGGGGCATAACTGTAAATCAACCCATTGTCCTGAAAGCGCCCAAATTTCATCTCTCTGGTTAGTTACCTACCCTAGCTATTTCCGATGTCTGCGTATAAAAAGTATACCCTAATCTGTAACATTTTCCAAAGAAGTTTGAAAGAAGCCAAAGCAATTTTAGGACGAATGTTTTTTGTAATCCAGTCGCGCGCCTCCAAGGCAATGTCACCCGTTAAACCGTAACCACCTCAAGAAAAAGGTTTTTTTTATTTTTTTACTATTTCTACATGAACATTTTTATTCAAAAAGAAATGTTGAACAGAGTGGGTTTTTTTTTTACCGGAGAAATCGCAAACAGGCAAAGCTTGGAACGCATGATGAGATTCAGTGTTGTTGAGAGATGAGACGATTTTTTTTCTCCTCGATATAGGTTGCAGACCTGTCTTGTGTCGAATGTACTGTCGCTTCGGTTGGGACACAGATGAAAGGAATTGTGAAATCTGCGCATGCAAAGCACCCCCCTCTGGTAAGACCAGATTCGTTTCCATGAACATTTGAAAAAATTTCCATACAGTTTCCGTAATTTGTTACCATGGATTTAGATTTGTTTTCTTTCGTTTGACTATTTCCTACATCAGACGACCACAATTTAGTCATTTATTTCCATATTGTTATTTTAAAGGTTCAGAGAATCAAAATAGAAAAAAAAATGCTATGAATCGTTCTGAAATAGTGATTAATGCATAAGAAAATAAAGATTAAAGTGTATTTTTTTTTTTGGGCTAGTATTGTATCAAGCCTTAGAACAGAAAAACATCATTCACATACAAAAAAAAAAAATAACAATTTTTGGCTGTGACCTCATTAAGAAGCGCCGTACACAAAACTCAGAGTGATTGTTTGTGCGATGTGGCCTTCAATGTTTTACCGATGATAAAGGGATATTTTTTTTTGCGGGCAAGGAGCAAGCCCTTTTTTTTTTCCATTCTAAGGCTCGATGAACTACTGCAACATTCAAATACACAAAAATCTTCACTTCTTCCATATTCATAATTGTTAGAGAATCATTAACCCTAACCCCCTAGACCCTTTTTGCTAGGAACCATCCTCAATCCTCCAAAATCCCCTGATTGCCCTGCCCCCCAAAAATGCATTCATCCTCAATCCTCCAAAATCCTCTTTTTTCTTGAAATACCATTCATCCTCAATCCTCCAAAATCATCCTCGCTTGAAACACCATTCATCCTCAATCCTCCAAAATCCTCTTTTTCTTAAAACACCATTCATCCTCAATCCTCCAAAATCCTCCAAAACTGCAAGGAGGATTTCAGAGGATTGAGGTGGGTTAGGGTTAATAGCATTTTTCCTATGTTGATATCTGTGGACCTTGAACCCTAAAAACCCACTACCATTTTTGGTGGAAGAATTATTTAGTTTTTTTTTTTTTTTACTTGTTTTTGCCGGATTCAGGGGTCTAGAGCCCTTGCACCATCATTTTCCATTGGGCATGTCCTGGCTCGATGTCTCAATTTTGTCCAAGTACAAATAATATGCCATACTATCTACTAGGTTAGCCTCTTGAAGACAGACAACGGCCATAGCTGTGGTTTGTCTGGCCGGTTGTCGTCTATATGCACATTTCTCCATGGACTCAATTCAGTAACCCTTACCCCTAGGCATTTTTACTAGGAAGTGTCCTCAACCCGTCAAAATATAACACTGTGCAGTATACCTATGGCACATTCTTTGGACTTGGACAAATTGGGGCATCATATATGTAGTCCCATGTAAAGTAATGGTGCCAATTGCACTACAGTCCTGAACCCATCAAAATTAGACAAGACCTGCTGATGGAGTTTGTAAGGCTTGGAGTAGTTAGGGTTAATGTTTCAACTATATTGCTCTTGAATGGGAGTGTAATGAATAGATGGAGCTTTTTCAAACAAAGCTTTCATTCACACAAAAGTGGGGGGGGGGGCTCCAAGTGGGATGAATAGGACCACTCTATTCAGTGTGGTGCCTATAGACCTTTATCATGGTACAGCCATCTTGTTTTTTTCCTATTAAAATCAATGTAACCAAACCGAGGCTGGAAGGAAAAATAGTCTGGCACCTTCATTCAATAATTGGAATCACCATTCATAATTGCATACAGGGAACAAGACAAAGATGGTAACAGCATGATAAAGGTATATTGTTTGCATTTACAATTGGCTGCATAGCCCATACTCTGCATACCAGCACCCCATCATCGACAGCTGGACACAAAGGGTTAAAGATTATTCTTGGTTGCAATCCACAGATTGTCGGCCCCTGCTGTGTCGTCTCGGCTGCCGTAACGGCTACCAGACTGACGAGAACGGGTGTGACATCTGCAAGTGCCGGGGCCGTCCCCACTTGTTCCAGCGGACCGGTATTGACTTCATCCCGCGAGTGTGTCCCGTCGTCGCAGAGGACGTCGCTGGAATTTGCTCCGAGGAATGTGGGGAGGAGAACCTCTGCTCCGATGGGCTGATGTGCTGCTCCAACGGGTGCGGACATAGCTGTGTCAGAGGTAATGATCAATTGAAGAGATATTGAGCAAAAATCAATGTTGCGACGTAATCTTTAGAGTGATAATTTACAAATAATGAATGTTTATGAGTGCGATGGTAAGAATAATTTCATGAGGTGACAGATTGAATGTTCCATTCCACGAGGCGAAGCCGAGTAGAATGGGACATTCCATCTGTCACCGAATGAAATTATTCTTACCATTGCACGAATGTGAAACATTCATTATTTGTTTTATACAACGCCTGAATAAATCCTTGTCAGATTGCATGCATGGATTTCTTTGTGTACAACGTGCATTTACCTTCTCAGTTCCGCATAAAACCGAGACAATAAGTGGTCCAGTTCCGAATTAGCTAAAGCTTTAATTGTTGTTCCTGCATGTCTTGCAAATTCCTCTAATCGTTTGACTGCATATTTTATTTGTCTCTTTGTGTTAGCAGCGTCAGCATCGCCTACGAGTTCCAATATTTCGTCATCTGTTAGGAAAACAAACCACGGTTCAGAAACACCTTCTGCCATTTTGTGTGAATGACAGCTTAGACTGGTTCCCGGTCTGAACGACAATGGAGGGACCGGGAACCAGTCCAATGACAGCCGTATTGTAGCGGCGAGGAAGTTCTATCAAATGCGTTACCGTTTAATAGAACCATGGGGATAGAACTTTTTTTGGCGGTGCAGGTTCGCGTCGTGCGATGGGACAAATAATTCAATGCACGTGATCGACGATCCACCAATCGGATGGCGGGGATTTATTCAGACATTGTATAATATACAAATAATGAATGTTTATGAGTGCAATGCTAAGAATAATTTCATGAGGTGACAGATGGAATGTTCCATTCCACGAGGCGAGGCCACAGCCGTGGGGTAGCGCCACCAATAGTGACCGTGAAATTAGGGAAGTTCTATCAAACGCGTACCGTTTGATAGAACTTCGCGTCGTGCGATGGGATTATTAATTCAATGCACGTGATCGACGATCCACCAATCAGATGACAGGGATTTATTCAGGTGTTGTGTAAAGAAAATTGACAAGATTGGGGCTTGAACCTGTGACCCCTGGATTACCATACTGGTGTTCTACCAACTGTCTCCGTGTTGGCAGTCTCCCAAGTTTGTCAGTTTGTTCAGGGGTTGCTAGTCACAAGTTGTACATTTCCACATCGCCATTTTGTGACAAAATATTACAGGTTTATTTGCCCTAATTTGAAGGCATAGTTCTTTGGGGTGGAGGCATTTACCCTTGGTCTAGCCCTCCAAAAATATTCCCTTAAAGATAAAGTGCTTTGAAATTTATGCAAATCAGGTCTCCAAAACCCCGCCACCCCAATTTTTTAACCCCTAATTTTAAGCTCAGTTGGTAGAGCGTCGGTACGGTAACCCGGAGGTCGCAGGTTCGAATCCCGCTCCTGCCAGTTTCTTTGTTCACTTTGAAAATGTACCCTAATTTTAAGGTTAGAACTGCACCTAGCCTGTTGTGGGGTTACTGTTTGGGCCATCACACAATGCCCAACACTCAGGAATCTGCCAATAGCGAATTTAGAGTTTCAATTGTACTAGGCCAGCCGCCCTCCCCCACCCCCCCCCCCCCCTCCCCACCCCCAAAAAGATGCCTTTAAAAAAAATGTTTCTTGTAATCGCTTTGTTTTTGTTACTTTCTGCACAGGTTGTCAGCCAGTTTTATGCCGAATGTATTGTCCCTATGGATGGGACACTGATGAAACGACGGGTTGTGAAATCTGTGCCTGCAAAAGATCAACTACGGGTACGTGAATGTTTTGTGTTTACAAGAGGGACACGGTGTGCAACCAGCCTTTACATATTATTGCAAAAAATAGTTGTAAGTGATAAATGGTAATCATGTGTTTACCTGACATACGCACATACGCATCAAACATGGTGTTGAAAAGAGCAACCTTCCTCCATCTGTCATTCTCCACCTATATAAGGCAAGCCGTACGTCCCGTCATGGAATACTGCAGCCACATCTTGCTATTTGTCCCTCGTTGATAGGATTCAGCGGCGAGTTTTAAATCTGCTTGGTTAGGACCTGGCATCTTCCCTGGAACCCCTTCATGTCCGAGGCTCAGATGCTTTATTGAGCCTCTTTTATCGATACTACCATGGAAGGTGTTCAGTGACCTTTCATCATTAGTTCCCCCATCCAAACTTTCAGGCACTCGACTCGCCTGGCTGTCTCATCACATCCTTTCACTGTTCCTTACCTGTAACCTGCTTCCCTTCCACCTGTAATCTTTCCAAATTCAAACGAAATGTGAATATATACCCTCTGACCCTGTGATTTCTGTCGTTTCGTGTCTTTTTGAGTGGCCTTTTGGCCTTGTGTTGGGCAATAAAATAGAAATCTCTGAGGGTAATGAAACGGGCATCCACTGTAGGTTCACCTTGGTGGGAATAACCCGATCCATTCAGGTCTGCCACATGAAGTACTGACCAATTGTGACCCGCTCCAGAAAAAGGTGATATAAGTCGCGCTATGTATTTACGTGTAATGACCCTTTCAACGTTGAGAGGGTGAATTTGTTCGCAAAAATTGATTTCTTTTTTTGTTCTTTAATGACGTCTTAAATATCTAAAGTTTCAGGTTTGGTGCACAACAATGTTGATTTCAGTGAATAAAGTGAAAAAAATTACCTTTTTAGAGTGCATTGTTCCATTGCATTGTATAAGAACTAGCTATTTCAAAGCCTGTTTTCTCTGTTGTGCAATTTGAACTCCAGAGAACTAATTATATGCAAAAATGCGATATCTCCAGAACGGAAAGGGCTTTGGAGCTCTATAATGTACCAAATGAAAGCTTACATTGCGGGCTTTCAAAACATACATAAAACTCATTTTTCATATTTTGCGACATAAAATACCTTTTTCCGGAGCGGGTCACAATTGACCTATCGCGGTCGAATCGCGTCAACGCAGCTTGTGAATTATTGTCCAATCACATCAATTATAATTCCACCTGGAATGCGCAAAATCTGAGACAAACAAAAATTACCACACAAAATTCCCATAGGGTTGTCTAAGGGGCGTGGTTAACTCGTAAACGGCGATAGGTCAGTTCATTGCCACGCACACACCACACGTCAATCACACATATGAATACTTTTATCGGACCTTAGTCACGGCTGTGATTGGTCCATACGCTCAGTGGGCGGAGCTTTATGGATCGGTCTATTTTTCACATTTTGTTCATAGTAAAGAACATGAACATTTTCAAAATGGCACCACCGTAGCTATTATGTGACCTGGCACCACAAAAAAGGATGGACATTAGCATAAGTTGAAAAATTGAGATTGTGGTATTTCCTGAATAAAGCTTTAATTTCATGTATTATATGTTGCTGTAGCTCTAATATTTTGAAACTGTTAGTCTTGACCCTCGTTTTGAGAAAATAAAGCTCAAAAATTTAATTTATAGAATCATTAATGAATTAATATGACTGAAAATTAATATTAAAATGAATGAAATCAAGCCAGTGAGTGGCAAGGAGGAACAGGTGACCAGCACCTCTACAAGGTCATCCTACCACAGACAAAATAAAACACATAACCCTCAATACCCCTACCCAATACCCCCCCCCCCCCCCCCCCCCCCAAGAGAGCAACTGCTGGTAATGACAAATTACAAACGACAACAGGGGCATCAACAATGCGACACCCAAGTGCACATATCATTAGCTGAGAAACTAGATAGAAATTTATCTCTATAAAATTGAAGTAACTGGGTTTTGAATGATGAGAACGAGACGTCAGATCTTACAGTCAAAGGAAGTTGGTTCCAAATGGAAACAGTCCGCTGAAAATAAAAAGACTTATGTGATTCAGTTTTACAGCGAGGAACTGATAACATGAAAGAGTCAGATGAGAGTCAAAAAGGAAATCACCTCGACATCTTTATTTTGAGGGATTAAATCCCGTTTTGAAACTTTGGAATAGGACGGAATGGGGTTTTTCAAATTAAAAAATGTTGACATCCCCAGATTGACTCAGAAAGCCAACATAAGGCTTTCCGCTCGTTTTGTGCTGCCAGGTCACAGATGAATTTGTAACTTTGCATCCAAACAGTCGTCGTAAAAGCTTTGCGTGATCTTCCACATCCGCAGTGTCTAAAAAATTAGAATGGGGTGCTCTGTTGTTGTGCAGACTAAATGAAGCCGTGCTCCCTGTGACCCTTTCTCTTGCAGAGCTGCTCTGCCCCATGCTACCTGTGCAGCGACCTATGAGCGGAGTCTGCAGTGAAGAATGTGGGCGGGATAATCCCTGCACTCAAGAAGGCTATACCTGCTGCTCTAATGGATGCGGACACAGCTGTGTCGAAGGTAAGGGTCATAGCGCCTGTATTAACCCCTTGCGTACGGATGACGGAATTTGGGGGGAAAAAAACCAGTGCCACCAGGCCGGATGACGCAGTTGGCTGCTGTTTGTGCAGTTTCAATCCATTGTTGGATTAAACAGTGCCACCAGGCCGGATGATGCCATTGGCCGCTGTTTGTGCAGTTTCAATCCATTGTTGGATTATTGTGTATAGGTTACGCTTGACTGCACAAACACATTGTAGCGGTTCGCTTGGCTGCCAGAGCCGCCGCGGCACCCTGACGTCTCCCGTAAAATACCGTACTCAAGGTGTTAAACCCCTTGCGTCCAGCTGTTCTTGATGGGGTGCTGGTTTGCCAGAATTTGGCTGTGCAGCCAAGCGTAAACTTATATATACAGTGGAACGCAGCTATAACGAACATCGCGGGATCCACAGATTTTGTTCGGTATATCGATTTTCAGCCGCCAGTCCGCCAACATGGTGTCCGTTCTTTTAACTAGTGCCTACTTGCGTCGTATTTGAAATGCGCCCTCTTTTGATCGTAATTGAACATGTGCTGGCCATTGAATCATGTAATTACATGTTCATACTTTCTAAGCTTACAAAATTCTAAAGCAACAGTTGGCTTTTCCCTTCTATTCCTTGGGGAAATAATAGCCAGCTTTTTTAAACTCCCACTCTCTGGGAAAGACATAAATACTTGGCCCCCGGACGTTTGGTGTATTGACAGTGCCACAAAACTAACCAGCTAACTGACACTCTGCAAAAACAGTGGCCATAAACCGACTCCCGAGAGGCGTGCTTCATAGATAAGAAAGGATTAATAACCACGCTCTGTGTGAGTCGGTTATATAACCACACGGCTGGCATACCAACCAGCGTATAGATACACAAAAACAGTTTCTGCATACCAGTCACCAATATAAAATTATTAAACAGGAAAGCACCACCAGCAGAGTCATTCATCCTCCAACTTCAATGTTTTATGGTGGTTTGAAAAAAGGTAGAATGAAGATCGGCTTTGTTGAAGATGACTCTAACAAATCCTCCCCCCCCCCCCCCTCCCAGATAAGTTCAGACTCGCTGCGGCTAATTCTTAGAATGATCAAACCATAAAACAATCAACTGATTATTCCTCTAACGTAGCCAGCACATACCAGGACTTCACACCGGTTCTTCTCCAAAAAACAACCGAGTTAAAAAAAAAACAACAGCAACTCGACTATACACAAACTCGTCTGGGCATCGCCAAGACCAGAAACGAGTGTTTAACGCCCGCTATCTGAAATTGATGACATCATTAGCCTGCGGACAGTTGTTGTATTGACGAGCTCACGAACCGAACATTCTCACAGACTGTCATCTTGCAGAAATAGTTGCTAAAACTGATTCCCTCGAAGCGTATTCCACCTTAAAAAAGAACGAAATTACGCCTCGGGTGGGTCAGTCACACATCTACACGGCTGGCATACCCACCAACCTATTCGTAAATATGCAAAAACAATTTCTCAGTGCAAGACGTAAAAACCGATCCTGAGACTTTGCTCAACAGAATCTTTCGTCCTCCAACCTTTCCTACAAATAAAAAAGAATGGAAAGAGAGAGTAATGATTTTGTTGATGCCTTTAACAACCCCCACCCTCCCTTTCCCCTAAACAAATTTTGACTCACTGCGGCTTTTTCCTGAAATGATACAAAAAATAAGAAAAACTGATCATTCCTTGAATTTTGCCTGCTATTTTCAAAATCTAAAAAGCACTTCATCTTGTAAAGAACAAAAAGTTCAACCAAAATGAACAATCGGTTAACCAAGGCCGTGAAACAAAAGTTCCATCACATTGACTCAAATCATATAGTCTGCATGTACGATTACGCCCCCTCCCAATAAACACAAAACATTACAAACAGCCCAAATACCCAGTAGGCCCCTAATTTTTTTTTAATCTGTTGCCTTGTTTTTTCAACAGCAATGTTCGGTAAGTTTAGTAAAAATATAATTGGGAGCCAAGGATGGTGTTCGGTATAGCCGAATGTTCGGTACAGCGGCGTTCGTTATAGCGGCGTTCCACTGTATATATATATGCAAACACGTGGTCCAATGGCTGTGGATTATGGTGCTTGCGTGCTTGGGCAAGACACTTTACTACAATTGCCTCGCTCCACCCAGGAGTATAAATGGATACCTGTGAGGGTAGAGAACAGATAGCGCGGATCTCAATCTGCTGCATAGAATTGATCTCATGGCCTGATGACCAGGGGTAATAATTCTGAAGCACTTTGAGACATTGTATAAAGCGCTATATAAGCACCACATTATTATTTTATTATGATTATTATAGGCACCACACTGAATATGAAGGTTTTGTTATCACACCCTCGGAGCCTCTCCTGTATGAATGAAAGCTTAAAGCGGCATATACATTTTATGGGTCCCGTCGCCTCCGTCCCCCTAACCTTGACGAGAAATTACCACCGCTGAACCTAAGTATGAAACCCTCCTATACTTATATCTATCACAGCCTATCAAAAACTCTAAACACCAACTTTCACAGTTTGTGTGTGTTTCAATCTGTCATTTGATGGGTTTTGATCTGTACAGCAACTGGGTCGATTTTGGCCAGGTGTACATAAACAGGAGGGCTTTTATTAGGCAGTACTCTTTTTTGGTTGATAATTCTGAATGAAAAAAGACCCCATTGTTTCTTTTGTATCCATTTTCTATTCTCGTTGAACACAGGTTGTCCGCCGGTACTGTGTAAACTCCACTGTGAGCACGGCTGGGCTAAGGATGAGAGAGGTTGTGAGATTTGTTCGTGTGCTTCCCCACCAGTTGGTGAGTACATTGTACGGCTGACATCAGTGATCAATTATACCGTTGCCTCGTTAAACCTGGGATCGATTTCGTAGAGCTGCTTATTTTTTAAGCACCAAAAAGTGTGTTTAGCACAAAACACCTTGCTTAAAATCAGGTTATACCAGCCAAAACTCCATGTGATTTGCATATTAACCCCTTGTGTCCAGCTGTTATTGATGGGGGGGGGGGGGCGTCGGTATGCCAAAAATGGGCTGTGCAACCGAACGTAAACGCAAACTCTAGGAACCACACTGAATAGAGTGGTCCTGTTCATCACACTTGAAGCCCCCACCCTTCCGTGGGAATAAAAGCTTTGTTTGAAAAAGCTCCATCTATTCATTACACTCTCATTCAAGAACAATATAGTTGAGACATGAATGGATTGAGTATGTGCAGGAATGTGCCTATAGACGACAACCAGCCAGGTGGTCTTTTTCAAACCGAGGCTATGGCCGTCATCCGTATTCAAAAGGTTCAGAACAAAAAACCCTTGCCTAGTAAAATCAAGTTACCAGCCAAAACGCCATGTGATTGGCATGCTAAAGCAAACAACAGCTAAATACCAGTCACAAGCAGTAATACATTGCATGAAAAGTTGGTTGGTAATCTTATCAGTGATACAGTGTCAATGCTCTTTCTGAGTTTCACCTTGAAAAATAATTGATTTTTATATTTTGTTTGCAATTTTTCTAGCAATACAAAAGTTACTAACTTTTCAATGAAACATCAAACAAACAACCAACCCCAATTTGAATAATTACATTACAGATATAGAAATAATAATTTGGGCACATCTTTGTGTGCATTAGATGCGCAAATGCAACCAAGAGTAATGGCCAATTTACACATACGCGACATAGTCGCGCGACAATTGTCTAAATTCACGCAAATCAATTGGTGTGTTTTCATTTGCACGCCAGAGTCGTGCGACGAGACGCTCATTGATTTGTGCGTATTTAGAAAAACGTGCCTCTCCGGGAGTGCAATGTATTTTGATTCATCCAAATACAGGCATGAGATTTTTCAGATTTTTGTCTGAAATCAGACTTTTTGAATGAATCTCAGAGAAAGACATTATTAGTTTAGAAAGATAATTTCATCAATTTTCAGACTTTTTTTTCTTAATTGACAATCTCATCCCTGCAAATAGTTGGACATCCATGCCAAGGTGCATGCCAATCAGAGACCATATAAACTGGAATCTTCATGTGTTTTTAATTTTTTTTTTTTTTTTGTGTGAAACCAAAATCCCTTAGCAACCTCTCACAAACCTAAACGGAAACGTTCTGCTGATGACTGATATTGCTATGTAAGGCTTATGAGACACAGGAGTATGTCGATAACACTATGATGAACTTATATGGTTTGGAGGGTAACATGTTCAAAACATTCTCTGCCAGAACTGACGTGTCCAAGGGTCCAAGGAGGCATGTTCGGCATCTGCGCGGAGGAGTGCGAGGCGGATGACGTATGCGATATCGGTCAGATGTGTTGTTCCAACGGTTGCGGCCACTCCTGCACAGAAGGTGAGCACGGGCGCGAATTTGGGCGAGGTGGAGAAATCCCTCACTTTAATAGAGTCATCCAAATGATCATTCCCCTCCCCGATTTTGTTACTACTGTAAAAACAAATTTGGTTGTTTTTTTCTCCATATTTTTAAAAGAAAACTCTGCATGTAAATTATAATTACAACGCAATACACCCCACCCTATGATACAGTTGTTATAACATTTATTATCGTCAAACAAACCACAAGGAAAACTGGACTGGATAATTTGAATGAATTTTTTAAAGTGAACAAAGGAAACTGGCAGGAGTGGGATTCGAACCTGCGACCTCCACCTCCGGAATACCGTACAAAACAAATGTAGAATAAATAAACATTCGGAGCCCAATCTGCCCATAACCTGCCGGAGTTTTCAAGGCAGCCATTGTCACAAGTTTTTAGAAACTTAATAATTGCCATCTAGACTCATTTTGTTGATGTCAATCATTGCAATCATTTTATTCCCCAAGAGAATTAATATTTTTCTGATACATTGACTAACTGAGCCTTGTCTTTCCTTCTTTCTTTCTTGTTACATCCACGTAGCCTGTCGGCCAGTTTTGTGCCGCATGTATTGCAGACACGGCTGGGTCAGGGATGACCGTGGCTGTGAAATATGCCATTGCGCTGAAGCCCCTCAGATAGGTAAATGTCATGGAATTCCTCACCCTCCAAATAATTATTTAAATTGAATTCTGGGTACAGGGCTTTAAAGAAAAAGCCAAAGAGAGAATCACAAATCTCAAAGAACATAATATTCCTCTCCTTGGAAGCTTGTCCACTTATGGGATGTACTGCTGATTGCCTGCACGGATTCATGACGGATGAGAACGGTTGCTCGACATGCAACTGCTCCCCATCTCCCGAAGGTAATTCTTCGTGCCTCTGTGTTGATAACAAGTGCCTAAGACAACTGGGTCAATAATGTCATGGAGCTGCCAAGTTTACAAATTCGGCAGTCACAAAAGTTGTAAGCTCTTTTACCGAATTGACCTTGTAATTTCTGAAATTGTGGGCGGCGTGCCCCTCTCTAATTTCAACCAGAAAGGCTTCGCCCTTTACTCCACATCAAATCCCAGTTTTTTTTTAATTTATTCCGTGGTCTTTCTGTTTCCATTTTATTCTAGTTTCAACTCTTGTGTGCCCTGAAGTTGAGTCGGATGTTGCAGGAATCTGCCTGGAGGATTGTGGTGAAGACAATCCGTGCTCCGGTGAAACCGAAAAGTGCTGCTCCAACGGATGTGGACACACCTGTGTTGAGGGTACGCCTAAATATTGAAAACAGATTGTTTTTTGTTAAAAGCTGTCTTGTCTGTGTTCGGACTGAAAATTTGAATTCCGTGGATTTCTCCCTACGAAATAATTATGGAAGAAGACTCTTTTTTTTTTTACGAAAAAAAATCACTCACTACACTGCACTCTTTTTGGTTGTTTTATTGTGTGCTGCGTGCGAACATTGATAATTTCATTATCTCAAATTTGTCCTGAGTAACTCTGACTTAAATTAAGTGCAACCACAGAACCATGACTTCTAACTCATTTGAAAATCAATGTCAAATTGCACATGTGTAAATTCAAGACCGAAAAGGCCTGTGGATTATATTGTAAGTCTGTGAGTTTATTATTAAAAACGGCTTGCTTTCTTTGTTTGAAATCTCATCTAGTCACTTTGAATGAATTGCTGGAATCAGACCGAATCATGCTTTTTTATGAGCATCCCCCCAAACAGAATTTGTTGTTCTTGTGCAAAATTGGGGCAAACTAGTTAAACTGAAGTCGACTTTTGATATACTGCAATGAATTGCTTGAATCAAAGACTGAATCATGATTTTTCTTTTCTTTTTATGACTTGATTTAGGTTGTCAGCCAGTGTTGTGCAGGATGCGTTGCGAGCACGGATGGGCCAGAGATGAAAGGGGATGTGAGATCTGTCATTGTAAACAACCAGAAGGTGAGCACAAATTGTTTGTTTTGTGTGCCTCTGCAGTCAATTTTCCAGTGTTTTTTTTGTTTTTTTTTAATATATTTTTGTTTCCATGAAATTTTTCTGAATCAGTCTCTGACATTAAACCAGTTCCATTTAATTTTCTAAGTGTCACGGATAACGCGAGCCACATAATCTCTGTAATTTTTGTTTTAAGCCTCAACAAGTACAATACAGGCTTCAGTTGTCTTATTTACAAGCTCTGGACAAGAGACTTCACTCAATCCCTGCTAGTTCCTCTTCTGTGATGTATGGGTGTTAAGGTTTTTCCCAATGATTTTTCTCCCCTTTGAAGCTTGTCCACTTATAACATGTATTGCTGATTGTCTGCATGGATACATGACGGATGAGAATGGTTGCTTAACGTGCAACTGCTGCCCGCCTTACGAATATATTTCATTATCTTCGTGCCTCTGTGTTGATAAAAAAAAAGTGCCCAAGACAGCGATTTACTATAAAACTGAATTTACGTTGTAATTTCTGAAATTGTGGGCAGCATGCCCCTCTCCGATTTCAACCAGAAAGGCTGAACTCTATTTTGTCAACACCCTTGTTTCTTATAAAATTGTCCTGAAGTTTTTGTTTACATTTTTATAGAGGGGGGGGGGGGCGGAGTGTTGCCCTAGAGGGATTTTGTAGGGGGAGTGTGGCCCTACAGTACTTAGTAGCATTCGGAGGCATTCAGAAAAATTTAAAAATTTGTACTTCCCCAAACATTTCTTTTTCTTCTCGTGCAAAATTGGGCAAACCTTTGATACGCTGCAAAAATGGACTCTGCAATTAACCCCTTGCCAAATGGCACCAAAACAAACAGTGCCACCATGCCGGATGACGCCTACAGCCGCTATTTATGCAGTTTCATTCCATTGTTGGATGATTGTGTATGTTACGCTTGACTGCACAAGCACATTGTGTCCGTTTCGCTTGGCTGCAAAAGCCGGCGCGACACCCTGGCACCTCCTGTAAATAACCGTACTCGGGGGTTAAACCAGTTCCATTTCATTACATTTGCTAATTGTCACAGATAAAGCGAGCCACATAATCTCTGTAGTTTTTACTTTTATTTAAAAAAAATCTAGATAATCAAGAGCTGGAGTGCCCAATTCCTCAGGATGGAACCTTTGGCGTCTGCGTGAACTCCTGTATCCCGGGCACACGCTGTGGCCCAGGCAAAAAATGCTGCTTCAATGGTTGCGGCAGTCAGTGTGTGACAGGTATGCGCAATCATGACCTGAACCCTAACCTCTGAGGCTTGTGAACTAAACAGAATACCAAACCCATCAAACTCCAACAACCAACCATTGCACACATTATAGGAGTGTACTGAACCTGCCATAGTCCAACAGGCTGTGCAAAGGAAGGGTACTGGGTATGCCAAACTCCAACACCACCCCCCCCCCCCCCCCCCCCAGTACTGTTTGATTTGGATGGACTTTTAGGGCATGAGGCCCTGTGCAATGTTTCAGATCTGTTGCCTTACTAAACTCATTAAAATACTAGCTACTAAATCATCCAAATCCAACTATGTGTTTGTACACAAGTATGTTGTTTTTTGGACTCTAGACTCAAGCAGCGAAGGTATAAACTTGAAGTTGACCCTCACATTTGTCCACACCTGGGGGTATTGCATGTGGTGCCACCCAGTTATACTACCTATTCACTGCACTGATCGACCCCTGTGTGTCCCCACCTAAGCACAGTCCAACATCCAGTATCACTACCTATTCACTGCACTGAACCACCCCTGTGTGTCCCCACCTAAGCACAGTCCAACATCCAGTACCACTACCTATTCACTGCACTGACCTACCCCTGTGTGTCCCCACCTAAGCACAATCCAACATCCAGTATCACTACCTATTCACTGCACTGAACCACCCCTGTGTGTCCCCACCTAAGCACAGTCCAACACCCAGTATCACTACCTATTCACTGCACTGAACCACCCCTGTGTTCCCCACCTAAGCACAGTCCAACACCCAGTACCACTACCTATTCACTGCACTGAACCACCCCTGTGTGTCCCCACCTAAGCACAGTCCAACACCCAGTATCACTACCTATTCACTGCACTGAACCACCCCTGTGTGTCCCCACCTAAGCACAGTCCAACACCCAGTATCACTACCTATTCACTGCACTGATCGACCCCTGTGTGTCCCCACCTAAGCACAGTCCAACACCCAGTACCACTACCTATTCACTGCACTGATCGACCCCTGTGTGTCCCCACCTAAGCACAGTCCAACACCCAGTATCACTACCTATTCACTGCACTGAACCACCCCTGTGTGTCCCCACCTAAGCACAGTCCAACATCCGGTATCACTACCTATTCACTGCACTGAACCACCCCTGTGTGTCCCCACCTAAGCACAGTCCAACACCCAGTGCCACTACCTATTCACTGCACTGAACCACCCCTGTGTTCCCCACCTAAGCACAGTCCAACACCCAGTGCCACTACCTATTCACTGCACTGAACCACCCCTGTGTGTCCCCACCTAAGCACAGTCCAACATCCAGTATCACTACCTATTCACTGCACTGAACCACCCCTGTGTTCCCCACCTAAGCACAGTCCAACACCCAGTACCACTACCTATACACTGCACTGAACCACCCCTGTGTGTCCCCACCTAAGCACAGTCCAACATCCAGTATCACTACCTATACACTGCACTGACCCACCCCTGTGTGTCCCCACCTAAGCACAGTCCAACATCCAGTATCACTACCTATACACTGCACTGACCCACCCCTGTGTTCCCCACCTAAGCACAGTCCAACACCCAGTACCACTACCTATACACTGCACTGACCCACCCCTGTGTGTCCCCACCTAAGCACAGTCCAACATCCAGTATCACTACCTATTCACTGCACTGAACCACCCCTGTGTGTCCCCACCTAAGCACAGTCCAACATCCAGTATCACTACCTATTCACTGCACTGAACCACCCCTGTGTTCCCCACCTAAGCACAGTCCAACATCCAGTATCACTACCTATTCACTGCACTGAACCACCCCTGTGTTCCCCACCTAAGCACAGTCCAACACCCAGTACCACTACCTATACACTGCACTGAACCACCCCTGTGTGTCCCCACCTAAGCACAGTCCAACATCCAGTATCACTACCTATACACTGCACTGACCCACCCCTGTGTGTCCCCACCTAAGCACAGTCCAACATCCAGTATCACTACCTATTCACTGCACTGAACCACCCTGTGTCCCCACTCAATCAAAATCCAACACCATCACCCTGGACCTTTGTTCCTCAGTCTAACAAAGTCCAACACCATGTTCATAGAGTACCGAAGTCTGACGTCAGTTGGCATGACAACTGGTTCCAAACAAATGTAAATTTCGACTGTTCCTTTGTTAACAGCCAGTCATGCAAACACATAACAAAAGTATTCTGGTTCCAAACATTGCATTGACGTCATCATTTCGGTGCTCTATAATGTTTGGTACTGAACCATCCAAAAGTTGGCAAAACCTACGGTTGGAGTTGGATAGGCTTCGGGTAGTTAGGGTTAAAGATTCTGATTTTTGTTACAGTTATTTATGAAGACTGTTCAGAGCTGTGTACAAAACTGAAATTCAGATTTGTCTGACTGAAGTGGACCTTTTCCATCCCATGATACACTGCCAAAAAATGGTCTCTGGGGCAAGCAAACTGTTAGCAGCACACTGTATATTGACAGAGTTGTAGTCTAGTCCCTGCAAGTCCTTTCACGAGTCCTTTCACAAGTCCAGTCAGAAGTCCTTTCATAAAGCCGGTCACAAGTAACTGGATGAACAATGACAAAGGAATGCCTTTGTCAAAGCTCATTTGAATAGCTTGTGATTGGGATAAGGACTGGGGGGCTTGTGATGGACTTGCAGGGACTTGTGATGGATTCGACTACATCCCTGTATTTTGAATCACCCGAATTTGTAGTCTTACACTCAAAATCAAACTTCTTTTTTCTCTCTTTCATCTACCCATTTATTTATCCACCACAGCCTGTCCTCCAGCCAACTGTGGTCTGACCGGCTGCCAGTACGGCCGAGCTAAAGATGAGAACGGATGCGAGACGTGTAGCTGCAACCCCATTCCTCAAGGTATAGTGAGTCCGGCACAAAATGTCTCATGGTTAAACAAAGCAAAAGCTAGTGAGAGCTCCAGTGATTGTTCCTAAGCTCTTCATTTCAGATGATTTCAATGGCCGTATTCTTGGTGCAAATGTCAGATGCTGAGTGATGACTTTTTTGTGGGTACAAACAGAAGTGGTTTTACACCTATTGAAGTAAACTTCTCATATTTTAGTAACCTTGCTTCAGTTTCAAATGTGGCGTGTCATGGCCAAGCATTCTAACGTACCGGACTCCGGTTCTGGTGCAGTGGTGTAAATCTGTGCCCAAAAGTGAAGGGATGATCAAGATATTTTTTGGAACATAATCCAGAAAGTGACACCCCCCCCCCCCCTTAGCTAAGATAAGAACGTGAGGTGCTGTTCAAAACAGGTACACTATGAACATGTACGTACTGCGGTTTGGCATTTTCGTTTGGAAATTGGTGTGAAATTTCTGGGAGAATGATCCTATAGACCAACCCCCCTGTTCAAAAAGTAGGGAGGTATATAACCCTCACTCCCCCCCCCCCCCCCCCCCCCTCAGGATTTACGCCCATGTTCTGGTGGCTGGGTCATCAGAAAGTGGGCTCAAATCCTGGCCTGGCTGGTCATGGCGCTTGTGTCCTTGAGCAAGACTCTTATCACAATTACTACTCTCCGCCCAGCAGTGGCGTAGCCAGGCTCTTCCTAGAGGGGGGGGGGGGGGGGAAACAGGGGGAATGGTTATTTTCAAGGGGAGAAATTTGACTTTGTTAAATAGGTCCATGCTATAGTAACGCATATCTACACACTACAGAGTTCCCACAGGGGGGCAGTTTTCCCCCCTTGCCCCCCCCCCCCCTTAAACACCCCCCCCCCCCCCCCTTGGCTGCGCCACTGCCGCCCAGGATTGGAGTAGAAATGGGTACCAGTGGGAGTTGAGGACAAACCTGTGAAGGACTGGCAACCAGTCCAGGGGGAATAGAAGGAAACTGGATCAAGGAAACTGGATATAGACACCCGCCACATAAGCCATATTTGCTCAAGACTTCACCTTTTTTTTAACTGTAAATTTCAGACAAACAGATTGCACAAATGTCTTAAACAAACTTCAATAGCCACAAATCTACTTCTGTTTGTAACCAAACTCTCTCCTCATTTGCTAACCAAAATTGTACAGAATGTATTTAGCTCTCTATTTTGGCATAATGCAGGTCTCCAATTAGATTAAAAGAGCAAATATTTTCGGAGTTAAAACTTTGGAAATTCCTAAAATTTCCATTACAGTTGTCTTATCTAAGCACATGCAAGTCAGCTTTTTCTACTTCAGACTCTCCTGTGTAGAATCAATTATAAATTCATATCGTTTTTAACTCTTTTTTTGGTTTTTCCAACATTTGTTTAGAACCGGAATGCTCCTTCGGCAAGGAGTACCAGAGTTGCGGTTCTGCCTGCCCGACGACGTGCGAAATCTCCCGCATCGGACGACCTGTGATGTGCACGTACCAGTGCAACCCGGGATGCCACTGCCCCCGTAACACGGTCTTGGACTCGGACGACACGTGCGTGGAAGAGCAGGACTGTGGATGCCTGTATGACAGAGACGGCAACGGCGAGAACGAATACTACCAGGTAAATAAACAAGTGCATTGGCCCTTTAGCACCCCAAGAGGGCGCTGTTTGAACACATTTCAAATATCAAGACATGTAATACACCTTGAATAAATTCTCATTGCATATTACAACCAATGTTTGAGTAAAGGATGATGCTATAAATTTCAACAACAGGTTGTATCGTAAAAATTGGGTGTGATCCCTGGCTATACGGCATTCTGGGTTTATGACTTCTGACTAGCGCCCACCCGAACAAAGATACTGACAATTTGGGAGACCGCCAACATAGGGCAAGATAGCTCAGTTGGTAGAGCGGCGGTACGGTAGCCCGGAGGTCGCAGGTTCGAAATCCCGCTCCTGCCAGTTTCTTTGTTCACTTTGAAAATTTCAATTTTGTTATTAGCAGTGGGATGATTCTAATTGCTGAATGTATATTTTTGTTATGGTAGTTGCCCATTACAAGGCTAAAAGCCACTCTAGGTAAAGGGCTACAACCGAGGTGGTGGGGTTGGCCACATTTTAGGTTGCCAGCCCTACCACCCGTCCAGATCTAAATAGAGGATAAATCTTCAATAGATACCAAAGAGAATGACCCTCGCATTCGGCTTGGGTCATTATCAGCGTCCAGGCGGTTTTAAACGTACTTGTTTAAAACCGGCCCAGCACATATTTATTCCCATTTATAAATTACCTTTTTGTATAATTCAGGAAAACCTCTGAAAATTATAAATTTCCAATTATTTTGTTCAGAAAATTGAGCTTGTTTTGTAAATTAGCTGTTTAATGGTTCGTGCCGCACGCGAGTAGTACTAAACATTTCCATATATGGAAATTGACGCGCCCGTGACGCGCGCGATGTGGCGAAGAACGCAGCAGTGCCAGTGTAGTGTAAATTTATGGAGGGTTAAATACGGACTTATCTGTAGTATTGCGCTTGCGTAATTAGGAGAGTGACTGGTCGTGCGAGTGTTTAACCAATAAAAGGGAGCAGATTTCTTTGGAGTCTAAATTTTGTGTGACACCGGAAAATGTGTTTAAAACTGGTTGGTGTTTTATTGGCCCTTTAAAACCACCCACATGACGGGCTCTCAACCAATAGGAACGGGGAAACTGTCTTAGGTATTTATGAATATATTTTAGAAAGACTGAATAGACCGCACAGTGTAGTAAGTTTTGGTTTTCATTGCTAAGTGCAGTTTTCCTCCTTAATTTATTGATTGCGGAAAATCCATTAAATTGAAATTTTCAGTCAGGGCATGGAAAAATGCCTTCTTGTATAGAAATGATGATTGGCTCTTAAAGTAGTTTCCATAGTAACAGGATTTATCTGTATTGTTTTTGACAGCTGGGTGACTCCTTTGGCGTGGGCAGTGAGCGATGTCAGTGTCGTCGTAATGGGCAGGTGGCATGCACAGCAGGTACCGGATTCAATTGAAATTCAATTAATTTTTTTAATCATCAATGCGATTGAGGCTTCGCATGGTGGAGAGTGCAACTGGAGAGAAATTTGCGAATGCACAGTGTGAAGAAACGAACCGTCTGTAAAGAGAGAAGTGTGGTTGTCCAAAGAACCAAAGATATTGTTTTTTTAGGTTGTTAGTCTGTCTTTTCATTATCGGTCTGTTTAATAGTCAGGCGGTCTGTCGATTGGTTCGTCTCTTTGTTTTCATTTGTTTTTGTTTGGGTTGGTGAGTACTTGATGTTGGTTCGTTCAGTTGTCTGTCTGTCCGGTCGGTTGTTGGTCAATGTGTGTGTCTGTATGCATGTTTTTGTGTTGGTCTGTTTGTTGGTCTGGTTATCTGATCTGATCACTCGTTTGTGTTTATTTGTTTATATTTATTTCTTTTAACCTTTATCTCTTATGTTAAGCTTTTCACCTCTTATGATTCTTAAATGCTGTGATGTCATTGTATGAATTTAATAATGGGCTTAACATTCTATTTGAATTTGTTTCGACCTGAATTTATAATGTCAAATTCTTGTACATGTATTACTTTTGTAACAATTTGTTTGTTTGTTTGTTTGTTTGTTTTTTAAAGCAGATTCAGTATTTTTAGTCAATTTTTTAATGATTGTAAAGCGGCCTGAGCATAATTTTGATGCTATATAAGATGATTATTATTATTATTATTATTGTTAAACTTGTATTTTGGTCAGTATGTGCTGACCGTCATTCAGGAGAATACCCAGATCCTAAAAGGGGAATCGTTATATAAATGAGGAGTGGAGATAGGTGGAGACCATGCACACCATTGACAATGGAAAACAGCATTAGTTGTTCTTCAGGGCAATGAACCCCTCAGCCCTCTAAAAGTTTAAGACCCCCTCCTCCCCTCACTGCTCGCTCATAACCAAACATCTCGGGGTATCTCTGATAAAATACAAACCCCTACATCCTCATTTATATCTTATGGGGCATAATCCCGCATAATGCATATTGCAGAAATGCAGTTTCACGAAGTAATACTGCTACTGATTTAAAGACTACTGCAACACTAGATGCCATCAAACTAAAGAATTAGTCGCACAGTTGTGAGAGTTCACCATTGTGACGGCGTCAGAAATAACGAGAAAGAATCCCACTAGATAAATCGTCGTTCTTCATTTACTCCACCATAGCTTGCGTCCCAGTCAACTGTGGTCTGACCGGCTGCCAGTACGGCCGAGCGACGGACGAGAATGGATGCGAGACGTGTAGCTGCAACCCCAGTCCCGAAGGTGAGTAACCCTCTTCCATCACATCCTTCCGGGGGTAGGGAGGAGGGGGGGGGGGGGGGGGGTTTGGAATCGTTTTTTCCGTTTATTTGCCCAGAAGGTGAAACTCCAAAATGTTTTGCCTGCAAACACAATTTTCCAAGCGGTGAGATGGGGTGCTACTCTTTCTTGACATTTCACCAGGTTTTGTTCTTAACCGAACACGCAAACCAAGTTTCTGGTTTTCTGGTTTGCAACTGTAGGCGCAGAAGCAAAACAAACAAACTAACAATGTGGGTGGGTGAGTTGGTGGAATTCACTCTGTCTGGGTCTGAAAATTGCGATCATTTCTTTGTTACCTATTGAAGATTTATCTATTGAAGATTTATCTATTGAAGATTTATCTATTGAAGATCTGGACCCAGGAAAACCGTAAGAGTGGTAGGGCTGGCAACCTAAAATATGGTTAACCCCACCACCTCTGTTGTAGCCCTTTATACCTAGAGTGGCTTTTAGACTTGCATTGGGCAACTTTCATAAAAATATTTTTTTTAATTAAAAATGAGCAGTGGGGGGGGGGGGGGGGGGGGGGGGTGGGGTTCGGCAGCGGAGTCCAGCTGTGATTACGTTACATGGGGCTAGATGTCACTTGATTATTTGATGTATAAAGAATGCAACCTTGTTGCCAGTTTTAATTAATGAATCTGTGTTGATGTGTGAACTTTGCAGAGCCCTGTGAGCCAGTAATGTGCAGGCGTCTGTGTCCCTTTGGCTTCAAAATGGAGAATGGATGTCCCGTCTGCAAATGTAATGAACCAGATCTTTGTGAGCCGGTGATGTGTAGAATGTACTGTACCTATGGATTTGCTGAAAATGAAAACGGCTGTGAAATCTGCCAATGCAACCCACCCCCAGGTAAGTCAACAGCATAAAGATGATGAAATCAGATAACTGAGTGCTGTTCGTATTCCAGAGGTCTGAATCTTGAGTGTGAAATTAATTACAAACTTAATATCACTTTCAGTTTTCGCTTGCGTCCAGTTAGTTTTTGTTTCATTTCGGATCATCAATTAATTTTGTTTGTAATTCATCGGTAACAATTTTAGCCATTGATCATTTTTAAGCCTTTGAGAAATATTGTGTTTAGATTGAAATTAGGAACTACGAACTCCTGAGTTACATTTAAATCGGAGCTATGCAAAGCCATCCATTAGTGATATCTCTGCCATTTGAGCTGGTCTGCAGAGTTTTAAACTTGGTTGCCACGGTAATGTGGAGCCGGATGTGAATTTCCCTTTGTTTTTTTCCCCAAAAAAGGTTTTTTGGGTTTTTTTTTCCGCCCATCCCGTAAATCAGAAATAGCCTATCACTGGATAGCCGAAATATTTCACGGTATATACATGTGGTTTATTTTTGTGCAAATACATCTGTGTAAATACATGTATTCATTTTTAATTAAAAATGTTTGCAGAGCCCCAATGGAAACCAGTTTTGAAACTGAGCACACCCTTCCTAGTTTTTATGAATTATATATTTTGTAGGTCATTCCACTTGGAAAGCAGTTTTTAACAGTCTATTATCATTTCAATGATCATTATTGAAAAATGCTGGGCGGAGTTTCTCATCCTGGATATTGAAAATTATGCAGATGTCGTGTGCCAAAACGGCAAGATCTTTGAGCAGTGCGGCAGCCCCTGCCCGGACACCTGCCAGAGTATTCGCATTGATGAGCCCATGGCCTGCATGGCTATGTGCGTCCAAGGCTGCTTCTGCCCCCCTAGAACCGTGCGGGACTCGGACGGCATGTGCGTCAAGAAACGACAGTGCGGTTGTCTGTACGATGCTGACGGCAATGGAGAGAAAGAATACTTCCAGGTAAGACCAAAATGAGCAATTTTTTAGCCCCCCCCCCCCCCCAATTGTGAAGATTTGTTTTCATTTTGTACTGCATGTCTGCTCATTTGATATGTGTTGTGTTATTTTTCATGTCTTCATACAATAAATTGTTATATTAAATTTCACATCAGTCAGATTGCTATAAATGGTTGTAAAACAATAACAAATTCATAAGAAAGAAAGATGTTGATGTTCTTTCATTTTCATTATTTCAGGACCATTTGCAGCATTTGTCCCATTTGATTTTTTTCAAAGTTTTAAGGTATTTCTGAATGAGAATTTCATTACGATTATATGAGGTGTTTATTGTCTCATTTTGGCATTCATTTCAGACATTCCAAATTTTTTAATTATAGTAACCTCCGCCCAAATGTTTCTTTTTATATCAGCCCCCAAATGTGTGTCGGCACTACAGAAGGAGGGGGAGGGGCTGGTGTACACCTGAGAGTTATTACAAAATTTTACAAAACAGAAATGCCAACTCTTTTGGGAGCTCCAGACCAAGACACATCTCTCGATCTCTTCCCCTCTGGTGTTACTTAGACCAACCCAAAAATGGCATGAATTGTACACAAGAAGTTAGTTAACACAGGTTAATTCCCTCTACCTTTTTCTCTGGGCAGCTTGGAGAGTCCTTCCAAGTTGGGGTTCATAAGAAGCGTCATTGCCAGTGTCGTCGTGACGGCCAAGTGATGTGCTCTGGGAGAAGGCTGATTAGTTTCGGGTGACTGAACGGTTTCTGATATGGCAGCAAAACTTTGCTCGGGAAATATCTGGAACTTTTAGCACAACAGACCAATAGCATTGGTGAATAAAATATTTCCTTAAGCAAAACCAAATGTAGTAGTTATAAGTTAGGAATACGTTTTTGTGACCAAATAAGCAAGACGATGTAACACAGACTGTGATTGGCCTGTTGTGACTTTAACAAAACATGTGATTGGCTTGTAGCTATCATCACTAACACATTGCTTGTAGACAGATTCAGTCTAAAGAATTGCCTTTGTTGAAATCATCAAGTGACGAATTTATGTGAAACTGAAATACTAGTGGTCGGTATGTGGGGTGGATTAAACAGTTATCAGAACTGACTTTGTTTAAGTTTAGTAAATTTGCACAATGGTACACATTTGTTGTTGAGAAAATGTGAAATGCTTTTAACCGAATTTTGTTTGCAGTGTGACCAGATCAGTATGAGCTTCTGTTTGTGCTCAAAAGATTGATGTAGCGCCCTCTGCTGTTTGGATAGTGCCATTGTAATAGCTAAATACCAAAAACAGTGTTTTCATATTTGGAAATTTTAACACGAAAGTTTGGTCATTGTGACTAGAAAGTAAGTCAAACTTAAATAACAGCCTGATTGGGAAGATAAAAAGTTGAGTCTTCCATGTGCACTGTTTTTTTTTTCCAAAAATATTCTGCAACTGAAAAGGGTATTGATGGGTTTTGAATTGTGAGTAATGTACTAGAACACATGAAATTGATACAAGAAATATTCAATTGACTTTTGCTGTTGACTTTATGATATTTTAATTGCACAATGTATTGATTGTATAATTATTTCATAAAACACTCCTAATTTTCACACTCTCAATAGATACATGCACATACAGTATGACACGTATCTGTTAATCAAGAGTTAAATTAAGACTACTGTCAGTAAAACCTGGGTTCAGTGTGGTTTAATATTAAACATTTGGGTTGGCTGAATCTGTATTTGTGGAAATGTTTGAATACATTTGTGTTATCTCATTGGACAAAATTGCAGGATTTTGAGGTCCGACAGTTGGGGTACAATGTGGATGTTGTGCATTACATCCATGTAAGCACCACAAGAATAGTAATGCTGGTGTTTACTTTTAAAAGTAATATAATATAAAATAAAATAAACCCAAAAAGAATTTCAAATGTGTGTAATGTGTGCAGAGAATGCCCTGAGAATCTGAAATATTTTTAGAAGCTTTCTGTTTTTGATTTGTTGTTATTTTTTTTACATATTAAACAATTATTGCAAAGAATATTCATCAAATGCCTCCAGAGAATAAATTACTTTGTTAGTATTTAGCCCTTTTTATTCTTATGATGGAGATATTTTTTACGATTAGGCCAAGTAAAAAAAAAAAACATATTTAGCATTAGGGGCTTTTTATTTCTTATTTTCAAGATGGCCGCCATGCATTTTGTTTTTGTCTGACAACCACTAGTTTTTCAACTGTTCAAAGTTACAAAAATGAAAGAAACATGTTGGACAAGAGAATTGAACATAGTAAGCTTGCATTTTATTTTCAGATGGATTGGTTGACAGTTTGGGGGGTTTTCACCTCATTTCCCACTGGTAATTTTTTTTTTTTTAAAGGTGGCCCCCCAAAAAGACGACGCTAAACATGTTTTTTTTTTACTTGGCCTTACTGCATTTTGCACTCGGAACTTCCATAACGCACCCACTAACGTGTATCGACCTCCAAACGTGGACGTCCTATTGTCCCTCTTTTGTTTGTACTTTTTCGGAAGACCTCTATATGTTTTGTACACAATCCCAATCGCGGACGTCTGCTGTTTGTTCATGATGTACATGTACACCGAGGACATCCTCCTAATGGCTCTTTTTTTTACGCAAACGTTTTTGCATGCCATTTTACAATGGTTTTGTACACATTTTCTATCCGAGGACAGCTTGCCAACCGAGGACCCATTGCTCTCATTTTGTTCTCTGTCCTCGATGTGCAGCGTGAACGTGCGCTTCCATGTTGGCCTTTATATCTGCTCATCTCAAATTACAGGACTGATTAATTGCCATGGCAGATTTTCCGGGGGTGGATCCAGAATTTGCAAAAAGAGGAGGGGAAACCTTTCGGGGTAAAGCCGAAATGTTTAGCTTCAATTTCGATGATTCGTTATGTCATAGAGCAAAGGAGAACAGCTTGCTGTATGATAAAACTGGCTTTCCATAAGCGCGTTATGGTTATACAGTCCGTTTCGTGTCCGTTAGCCTTTTAGAGGTATGGCGGACACAATAAGAGGGCGCTATTTGATTTGGGTAAACCTTTTGTGCAATACAAAAGGTTTACCCAAATCAAATAGCGCCCTCCTATTGTGTCCGCCATACCTCTAAAAGGCTAATTGCGTTTTTAGCCTATAACTTATTACCCATAGAAAAACGCAACGGACACAAAACGGACCGTGGAAATAAAAGCTGGTGTCGTATGAAAATCAGACTCCTGTGAAATCGGACTCCTTTTCCCTGTTATCGGTTAAACCCTTTCACGTGACCGGCACTCTCCGAATCTTCACTTGGGCATGTGCAATAATACTGCCGTAACCGATGGGCCTGTATTTTATACAGTGACTGCAAATCACGCAACACGCTGCTAGCTGTGGGTGGGGTGGGATGGGAGAGAGCGCCCCCTTTTTAAAGCAGCTCCTTTTTCCCAGCAGTATTTCACATAGCATTATCCCAGTTTATGCACACATCCGCGTTGTTTACAAAGATTCAAATGAGGTGCGAATAATCATACTCGCAGCAGGAAACGAGGATCCTGAGGTTTGCCATATATTGACTTTTCTTTTCTAGACAAGAATGACTCATGCATATTCATGCTTTAGTAACTTCGCCCAAGGGCGCAAATAGTCGTCATTCAGACGCGTGGCATGTCTCAAACCCTGACTTTGCTCTGGCTTTGGCTTTGGCTTCGCGTAATTTTAGATCCTAAGAAATGCCTAGATCAAGGGCACTTTTTGTCCTAAATAAAAATTATACATAAAAGTATTTTGATACCCGAGGCGGAGCCTGTTCATTTTATTCAAGTATTCAAGTTTCCAGATTGGCAATAGAGCATGGGGATAGCTGGAGACAGAGACAAAGCCAAAGTCGATGCCATCATAAGGTTGCAGCATGCAACGGCGGATCCGGTGGGGGGGGGGGGGGGGCAAAGGGGGCCACCCCCCCCCCCCCCCCCCCAAATATTTTTTTAACTGACCTCGCAAAAAGGCAGCCACTGCGTACACCCACATAACAAATAAAACAAAGTAAAAGAAAGGGAAGTAAGAACCCTCCATTTTTTCTGTGATTTGTGCACGGTTTGTTTTTTTACCCCCTTTTTCGGGGAACAATTTGTTTTGCCCCACCCCCCCCCCCCCCCCCCCCCAAAGAATTGTGTTCTTGATCCGCCCTTGGCAGCATGTGGTTGTCGTAAACAGATAAAACTTTAAAGTACCGGATTCGAATCCTGTGGGTTCGCGAATCCTCTGCCCTATTTATATTTCTTTTTCTTGTGCTAACGTGGTGTTGAACAGTGGAAGATTATGATTCAAGGGAGAAAAGGATGAGAGCTGTTGAAACTCCCATTTACCAAGTACCGCACAGCAACACTCGGAAACAAATACATAGGAAAACAAATATCGCTTATATTCTCGGGAAGACCACACCGAGTTCTATCGTCTTTTGTTTTACTTATACTCCATTAGGAAAACTTCTCTGTGAAGGGCATAATGGTCGGCCATAATAATCATAACTGAACAATGCTTTAAGAAAATACATTTAGATTCTCGACTGATTAGCCTCAATGCTTTGAAAATGAGTATGCTATGACCCTGGCCTATACGTTATTAATTCTCGTGTTTAATTTGTCTCTGCAGCATCGTAGCCTTTAGTCAAGGCGCACGTGGCACCCCGGATGCTTACATTCAACACGAAAAAAGACCAGCTTCGCCACTCGCACTGGTCTATTTTTTCGTGTTACCAGCATCCGGGGTGCCACGCGCGCCTTGACTAAAGGCTAGCAGCATCGTAGAACGAAACCCAAGCCTACCACTGCAGCAAGAGCTATTGGTCTGTAAGTGTCGGCCTTGGATACACATAAGTTGTGCTTTTCTTTTGTTCATTATAACTGACAATCATTCTTACGCCAATGACGAAGCAGAACTATCCATGCATGCCAGGCAATATTGACTCCTGTATTGTGAAGAATACTTGTATAGTGAAGCAACACGGCGCAGGTGGCGTGACGCGTAGGCTAGGCTATTTTTGAATGTCGCACTTGATATTGATCTATTCAGTATTTGTTCTCCATATGTGGAGCCAGACGTACAATACGCGTCTTCACAGAAATTATAGGAATTCGTTCAGACCTGCAACAATTATTGCCTTAAAAAATTGTTTGAAACAGTTCAGGTTTATAAAGAGGAAGTTCAGTGGTGAGAGAAATCTGCGTCATTTTTTCATTTTTATGTACATCATGTCCCCAAAAAAGTGTCACTTTAACTATTTCCAAAATAACTACAAAACTATAAGGTAAATTTTGAAAATGTTTGATTCTGCAGATACTCCATATCCTGGGCCAAATTCCCTATGAGTTTCATTTAATTTCAGTCGTGCATACTGTACAATGGTCAATTGATCAAGTTCCTTGCCTTAATGAATTTCAGTGCTGTGTGAAATCCTGCATGTTGTGAAAAGGGCAGCGCGGTTGGGATTGGAATCATTCGCCTGGCTATCAGTCATCATGGCAAGACCTCAGTTTTTAATAATGCTGAAGGGCAAATGATTCCAATCCCAAACCATTTCAGCCTTTTTTCACAACATCCACGGGATTTTACACAGCTTACATAACACAGCACTGAAATTGATTATGACAAGGAACTTGGTCACAGTGTCCAAAAATGTTGTTGTTATCAATTGATCATTGTGCAGTGATGCATGACTGAAATTAATTGAGACTGATAGGGATTTAGGCCAAGGATAGGGAGTATCTGCACACTCAAACAATTTCAAAATTGACTTTATGGTTTTGATTTCAGAAATAGTTAGAGTGACACTTTTTTGGGGACATACTGTAGATTGCGTATTGCAAAATCAAACAGCAAATTATTTCTGCCATGAAATACCAAAAAAGTGACTTTTTAGAGCTATTTTATCAAGTCCCCTCTATCTAGCCCGCTGGTGCCATTTGTCTAAAAGTCGTCGCTGCGGGCAGCAAACAATTTGACGTCATAGGACGAACTCCCTTTTGTGTCTAGCGCTAGCGCTCGGCACAAAAGGGGAGTTCGTAACTTCGTCCTATGACGTCAATTTTTTTGCTGCCCGCAGCGACGACTTTTAGACAAATGGCACCAGCAGACTTCTCTCAGCAATCAACATCTTTAAACCGCCTACAGTATTCGGATTTACATTATGGAAGCGATCGAACCTCCTCCAGTAGAAACTATATTGTACAATGAAACATATTCAACATAGGCTACAGAAACTTATTGTCATCATGCATACATCATATTTTACGAACTGAAAAGTACTTAATGTACAGAAGAACAGCACAATCCCGAATCTCCATATTCAGCATTAATCACAACATTCAAGGAACTTGAAAAAATCCGATTCCGTCAAATTTTGTTTTTATTTGTGACATCACATTATGCTAATTCGTAGCATAAAAAGGTCAGTGTGAAACGTGATTTATACGGGTAGGCCTCATGCAAAAAAATATTTAATGTAGTGTACACGATTGGTAATCCTCCAATTTGTTTTACTGAATTATTACGGAATACCTTACTAGACTGTAAGTTAATAGTAGTCTCAATCATCCTGTGAAATGATGGCACCAGGTGTGCTGTCGTTGTCAAGAAAAGTGGAAATTTATATCGTTTTCCAACGATTTCCAGCTGGAAATCGTTGGAAAACTTGCCGTGCCGCCTTTAGTCAAGGTGCGCGTGGCTACCGGATGAGTGGCGCGCCCCGGATGCTGGCATTCGGGGCGCGTCACGCGTCCATGGTAGCCACGCGCGCCTTGACTACTAAAGGCTATCATCCGCCCGACGGTTGAAAACGAGCGCCGTTTTTCTCTCGTTTTTTTCGCCATCCAACAACAACGCAAAACTTTGAACAGGTCAGTGGAACGATATTTCCTATAAAATACTAACCCCCAAATCCGCCCATTTCTGAAAATTGCAACAATAACCAATGTACACAACCTTTAAAGCTCTTTGTGCTGTAGGTATACGACAGCTTTGATCAACTGGAAAGTTAAAGTTAATGGATCTACCAATGAATTCAGGAAGAGACAATAACGGAAAGCAGTACTTAGGTTCAGTGTAGGCCTACGCTATAGTCTCCCTGAAACCCCCCCCCCCCCCCCCCCCCCCCCCCCCCCGCTGGACACGCGGCCACTGTGTAATTTGTTTTTTATGTTGCTTGTAAGGGCCCTACGCATAAAGTACGGTAGCAAACCAGAAAAGAAAAGCAAACCCCTATAGGCCTAATTAGGTCTTATTTTGCGTGTACGGTAAGAACAAAACAAAGAGGTTAAATTCCCCACCCGTTTCGCCTGCGAACATTGTAGTTCGCAGGCGAAACGTTTTGGGAGTCAACTTTTTTAGCAAATGTACAAAAAACAAATGTTGAAACCTCCCCCGCAAACAATCCTGGATCCGCCCCTGATGAACGACAGAACGAGAGTCTACTCGTGAATTTCACCCGGAGTGTTGCATGGCGTTCACATGCATGTGTGTCACCGCATGATCCTGCAAAGCCGACAATTGTGATAAGAACTGACCCGCCTTAAATGTCATGCCTAATACAGTATACTGTCCCGCTCTTTAACAAATTCGATTTTTCTTCTAACTTATTGTTTACGTATAAGCTCTATGTTTTATTTTAACGAATGTTTATTATGGGCGTCTGCAACCCTCCGAAAATGCTTTTTAATTCGTGCTTGCTTTCGCGTCTCTAAACGCATCTAAAAACTGTGTTTAGCCATTAAACACAATCTTGCTATCAGTTTGTAAACATTCGTCAAACAATCCACAACGGATTTTTTCAAAGTGAACAAAGAAACTGGCAGAAGCGAGATTCGAACCTGCGACCTCCGGGTTACCGTACCGGCGCTAACGTAAACATGTTTAGAAGCTAAACATTATCTGTCCAATTTCTAAACACCAATGTTCAATAGCTAAACACTAGGCCCCCCCCCCCCTCCCTATCCGTCAAGACGCAAAACATGTTTAGTATGTAAACGTGTTTACAAACTGATAGCAAGAAAGTGTTTAGAAATGCTTAATTGCTAAACACTGCTTGCGGTGTAGATAGATCTCTGGTCGCAAACAATTCGACCGTATTTTTAGCTAACCAAAATTGAGCGGATATTTTTGTTCGGCGTCTCATGATTCAAAAGTGAATAAATCTTGTATTGCTATACAAGAAAAAAAACTGCAGAACTTTACTTGAAGTTTGTCTGAGCAGTGCACGTCCGGTGAGAACCACTGAAAAAAGACCGGTAGCCTATTAATGTCAGCTTCCACCAGTATGCTGTCTGAAAAGTTTTATAAAACGAATCTTGCTTCAAATATTTGTCTTTTTCGACTGATTTGTAACTTCTAAGGCTTTTATGCAGGCCTGAGCAGACATTTCTATAGAGAAGTTTATTTGTTTGCTTCTGTCTGTTTCGCGACCACGACGTCACACTCGATAGGCCTATATTTTCACCTTTGTCAAGTTAATTAACACATATCACTTCCTGCTATATAGTACTATAGGCCTACTGTGCTTACAAAAAATGCACGAGGTCATGGCGTACTATACTTTGGCCAGCAATCAACTTGAACTCACCAGTCTTAAATAGAGGAATCCCACAACGACGAGTTTAGCGCCGATCTGCGCACTTCCGCGTTTGAAAACGAGGATCTTAATGTCACAGTAAACAACTTTATGCTGATCGTGCGCCTGCGCTTCCTTTTAAGGCATGATTATTGCATGAATGAATGCGCCGAAAAGCGTTGTTTTGTTTGCCACTGACATTCTCGCTTTCAACTCGGAAGTGCGCAGAAGGGGCTAATGTGAAATTCCTCTATTGCGTACATTACACAAACCCATTCGAAAGAACGTCGAATTAACTCATTCTTCTGGAAAAGCAGCTTTCCTTTGTGCGTGCGCGGCCCGGGAAGTTGGGGACGGACAATTTACCCGAATGTTTCGCGGTTAATCGTAAGTTTTTAAAATGAATACCTAACCTGCTGCAAACTGCTGATTTTGGATTGAACTGATATATAGCAAACTTAGCTGGCCTAACGTTCGAACTTAGGCTAAGAAAGTTCTTTCTCAAAGGCAGAAGAATCTTACGTTTCAGTCACGGTTGAAAGTCCATGAAATTCAACTACTATGCAGGCACGCTCCTAAACTTTCGCAGCCTTAAATAGGCATTTTTTTGGGGGGGGGGGGGGGGGGGGTGGGGTGGGGTGGGGTGGGGGGTCGGAGGTGGGTAGAAATTGTTTTATTGATTTTTTTGTTTTATTTCTGTATGTATTTATTTACGGAGGGGCGGGCTGGAGCCCGTAGTTTCAGCCATCACGATCGTACGACTCACAGCAAGCATGCGGTCTAAACATTATTGGGCCGAAGTTGAAGTTCAGCTCACTATGCCTACTGTCGGGATCCCACATTTGTTCCTCCTTCTAAAGCCCATCTGCACATGGCAACTTAACATCGCGTTTCCTGAATCACTAAAAAAGACATCATTTGAGGACATCCTATCCATCGCCATTTGTTTCTCAACTCAAAAAGACTTCCGAAAGGAAATTTCAACAGGCCTATCAAGTCACAGGCTTACTACCACTTTGGTCCCGTCGGTAGTTCAAATTTCGATGATTCAAAACATTTCACAGAGAGAACTAAGGCTGAAATACGAATTTTGACTGACACGTAGGAACCCAGTTTAATTTCTTAATTTCTAAACTGAAGGCTTCATGAAATTTCTGATGGTGGGCCTTGGGCCGGCTACTATTTACGCGCCGCCGCATCAGGCAGGTGCCGCCCGGTACCAACCCGTGGAACATTACCGCCGCGCCAGGCCAAACTTTAGAAAAAACACACAAGTTTAATAGTTAATTCTTCACTTAATTCATGCTGCTTAATTTAGTCTTGAAAACATAATTGATTGGGAAGTATTTATTTTGCAATTATCATTCACACAGTTGATTTGTAATAGAGATAACGTTTTTCATCATCACCACAGCGTCACACAACGCACAATTCAGTAATAACGTTATGTACCGGGTGATATGGCGCAAGGTCTATTTTTGTCAGAACGTATAGATGTTCCAGTAATTATGTTTCTCCCCCTGCGCTTCCAAATAATAAATCTGCAATGATGTAAATGCACCTGAAGCAATTTAGTATTTGTCAGTTTGGAGAGAATAGTATAAAGAAATAATTATTCTGTTCTGGACAAATAATTAAAAACGTACATTTTCAAAGTAATAAGAATGTTTTTGTATGACTTAATACATTTCAAGTCGAGCACAAAATGGAACAGCCCCAATCGAGAAATTGACCAATAGGGAAATAGCGCTTAGAGGGGGTCTATCAATTGACGCAGCCTAACCCGCCATGCATGTAAATGAAGGCTGCATTTTTTTGTGTGTGTGTTGTTCGCCGCGACGTACGGCTTACGTACAGTACGCATATATCGCGCAGCAGCCAGGCAATTTACATGTAAAAACATAGCATCACACTTTACACGACGGTGGATCAATGAAGAAAAGAGTCGCCATTTTAGCCAAGCCTACCACCCGATTTCGCTGCCAGGTCTCGGCCGAAAGCAACCCCGAATTGCAGTTTTCACGCCGAGAAGGTCGAGGGTTACCCTCGTTTCTTTCGACTTCGGCATTTTGAGACGGGAAAACCTCAAAAAGGGCACGCTGAAGTCGAAAAATAAAAGGGTGTATCCGCGATTCCGGGTCGGGCCAGACGTGTTTGCAAGAAGGAACGTGGCCCAGCCTGGTCACGTGGTAGTTCTACGCTCTCACGGCTTTTTCTGCGACGTTCACCGACTGCACAGGGCCAACTTTCTGCACGCTTTTCGAGAATTGTCTGTAACTTCGGGCCTCGGAAGTTGACTGCCTTTTCCAAGAGAGGTGCGTTTCATTGAACCCAGACCTTCAGTTTGTCATTTGTTGCAATGTCAAGTGCATAATGGATGAATTAATTAAATGCCGGTTTTTCGCGGGAAAAAATGTCAGGAAGTTGTGGTGGTGGTGATTTTGTCACGTGCGGTTTGTAGTGGTTTTGTTGTGATGATCTGACTGACGTGTTTTGAATAGGAATGTGGCCCTATCAAGTTCCAGAAACTGTTTATTGGGATGGTCATTGTAGTGCATTTAGCCTTTGCATAATATTTTTGTCATTGTTCCCAGACATGACTAACCCAAAGTAAGTTTTTTGTCATGTTTGTTTTTGATGTGACATATTCAGTGTTCAACTTTGTTCAGTCATGTCACTTGTCACAATGTCAGTCATGTCAGTGCTTTTGCACCAGTTGATTTCGACTGGTTTTGTGGCTGTAGTGTAACTGTTACTGATGACGTTGCCATAGACCATATTGCAAATACCGCCTGGTCGAGACGTCACAAAAAAGACAATGGTCACAAGGGATTGTGGGAAGGAATTGTGATAGATTTTTGTGCGCGTTTCTTTCCAAAATCCCTAGCCATTGTGACGTCTCATCCAGGCGGTATTTGTGATAAGGTCTATAACTATATATTTCATTTCTGTGCTGTATTCTGCTAATAATTGGTTGTGCACAAATTCTGATGTGTCTGTTGGGTGTCGTAAACATATTTGAAATGTTTTTCTAAACTCTACTCAAAATTAATTTTTTGTTTTGAAGTTTTGTTTTTGGTTTTGGTTTCATTTTGTGGGTGGATTTTTTTTCAACATGCTTGCAGTGACAGATCATATGCATTTATTCCCTAGCCATGTAAGATTTGAACATGTATGTGAATAGCCCCTACCATTGCCAATTTTTTTCTGTCAATTTGGCACGTGTTGGAATCGAATTTTTGTGCACCTTGAACAATGGCAAACAAAATGTCGATGTAAACCTTGTATGATGTGTGCAGTGCTCATTTTCTCTGCATGCTAAACCTCACTAAATATGCAGAAAAGAGTCATTCAAATTGTTGAGAAATAGAACTAAGTAATTGACCTTGTCAAACCTGTCACTATACATTGACTCCAGCCACCAAAACTTGATTTGTTTCCTTCTGTTAAAAAATGTCATCCTGGCTCTCATAGTGAAATATACTAGTTCCACGGTTGTTTTGATTTCCTATGTTGGATTACTATTACTATTAGGAAATGGGTTATAAGTGGCTGGAAGTGCCCAATTCTTCCCAAACGACCATGTTTAGTAACAATTCTTTAACCCTAACAGTCCTGAATCCTCCAATTTCAATACGATTTTTCACACGGGTTAGGGTTAATACAAAAGATCATAGAATACAAAATGCATGTACTTTCATGACTGCTTTTGTAGACTGCTTTTGTAGCAGTCTAGAAGAAAAGTTGTGTTTATAAAGCATATGTTTAGGCTGCTACACGTATTTCAGTAGGTAACAATTTGCTATTACTGCTAGTCTATTCTCCCTGCAAGCCAAGATGTAGTGTAAGGTTTTCACAAACCTTACAGAGAGACACATAGAAACTGCTGTGGAAAATATTTTCCCATTTTTTTTAATGATCCATAACTTGTCACAAAATGTTTTGCCACATTTCATATGCCTTATCTTGGTAATGGCTGTATACACGTAGATTAGGTTCAAGTCCTTGAAATGTCACTGGAAAAGGTGAAATTTTACGAAAATTTCACTTACCAAGACCCAGCCATCACCACTCGGCAGTTTCACATCATTTTTGTCAACCTAACCTACGTGTACATAGCCGTTATCAAGATGAGGCATATGAAATGTTGTGGCAGAAAATTTTGAGTTATAGATCATTTTAAAAAATGGGAACAAATCATCCACCGAATTTAAATGTCTCTCTGTAAGGTTTGTGAAAACCTTGCAGTTCTGGAAGTAAGCCATGGTTATGTCTTGCTGAAACTGCAAGTCTGATATGATGTAATAGAACTGATTTCTGATCACCTGGTTTTTGTGTGAAATATGTCATGGTAGATGTAAAATTGGTCAATATTTTAACCTTGAAGATCAAGACCTGAACAGTTTCATTCTGTAATAGCATTGCAATTACTTTATTGGTATGCGTGAATCTGGGGGCATGTTTCTATAACCAAAAGTTACTGAAGTCTTGGTCTTGTATCCAAACATTTTATCCATACGTGTGTTTTCCCTCCTGGTTTTTTTTTTTAATGGGTGTTTAGACCATCTGTGTAAGATAATTTTAAATCGTGATCAAAGAAATGTAATCATAAATTCAGGGATTTTATAATTACATAAATTTGAAAATTTCACTGTTGATATGTTTGATGTGACAAATGAACATTTCTTTTTTGTCGATTTTCTGTGTATCTGCAGTCTCGATGCCTTGGTGGTGTGTCAGCCATCTCCAGGCTGTGCTGCATGGCTGCGATGGCTCCAGCCTTGACCGATGCTTCTGCTCATCCTTCAAGTTTCAAGCTGCCAATCTCTCCGTCTGATCCAGAGCGGTCAGGGTTTGAAGCAACTCCAAGCGATCCGACCAGCCCAGGGCTACCAAACGGCCACACAAATACCAGTCACGCCCACATAAACACCAGCCAAGCTATCCGACAGTCGGAGTTGGGCAAGGACGTGCTACTGCAACAGAGTGGAGAGAACCATTCAGAAAGCAGCAACCACAGGCCCAAGGCCCGACTCTTTAGGACAAACTCCCAGAGAGGTAGAATATCCCAGGACTCCAGACTAACATTTCTGGGGAAATTGGATAGGGGAAAGGTAGGTAGGTCCCTTTCCTTCCCCCCGCCAATCAGAGCTCCTAGCCTGACGAACGGGGGTGACACTGTTGTTGGGGACGTCACAAAGATGAGTCATTCAAGCCTTCCAGGAGCATATGATAAGCAGCAGCCTTGTCAAACAAGTGTGCACACAGCTACAAGCGTCAGCATGCCTCCGGAAACCTCATCGCTCTCTCCATCAAACAACACTGAAGTGACAGGTGGTAGTTCCACAGCCACAGCGGATTCTTCTGATGCGGACGATGACACAAGAGGTGGACTTGTAGGCACTCGGGTTTCTGATGGAACGGATAGTGGTCTTCAACAGGATCTTGAGATCAGCTATGAGAAACTTGTCTCAAAAATAAACAACATACAGAACACAGAGGGGTGGATGAAAGACAAGAACAGTGACTTTCTGTTAACTGAACTTTTGGAAGGGGAGCAAATAAACGAAATTGCTGACCAGCACTCAAAGTTGGCGCATCGAGCAAGACAGCTTACTCAGAAGCTCCGACAACTGCAGACAAAGCAAATAAGTACGCACATTCAGCATCAGATCCAGAACTTTGTCCGAGAGCAACACAAGAGTTCAGAACAAAAAGCCTCAGAGGCAGACACGGAGGGTTGCGCCGAGTGTAAACGAAATGCTACCGTATCGGATCCAAATGTTCCATCAACGTCTCAAAGGGGCTTCAATCCAAAATGTGGTTTGTTTGGTGAGGCCGCAAAAGATCAGCCCTCTCGGACCTGTAACCATAAGCGAAAGCCTTTCCTGGCACGGCTGTCTGAGACTGACACTTCGGTGAGGGTTGCTGTGAAGTCAGCAAGCAAACGTCTTCAGTCAAAGTTAGAGCATGTAGAGAGCTGGGTGGACTCTGATGAAACAGAGAGCAGCTCTGGTGGAGAAAGCTGTGATGAGGGAGACGACACTCTGCCGTCTTACACACAAACACGGCAAAAACATAAAGTACCTCTGTGAGTACTCGGAGCTTTCAACTCTGGTGTTTATCAGTGTTTCGGCCTCTCATAATCCCCGGGAGCAATTATAGATGAGAAAAAGATAACCCACACCCCAATTGTTTTTGCTGTTTAGCTACAAAACCGTTGATCCAAGTTGTCTCCCCTCCCCAAGTACACATAGTTTCTCTCAAAGCATCCTCTTTAACTTGGTCCTTCAAAATCTGCCAAAATTTCACTCCTATGTTTTGCTGGATTTTGATGTCATTTTGAATTAAAATGCAAAGACACCGTTACCATACATCAGGCTTGGTGTCATTTGATTCTTAAGGTGGAAAAAGTCCCATATGAAGCAAAAATGCCAAGTAGTTGAGGGTTAATCCAGAATAATCTAACTGGAAATTATGAATCATAGCGTAGCCTGCTTATGACTGCCAAAAAAAGCTCTCTAAGTCTATGATCGGATCAACAAAATCTGAAGAACTTGACATTTTGTGGCATTCAGTGGGGTTGGAAAATGTGTCAAGCCTACCATTTGGAAAGCCCTGTTTTGTCTTGTTATTGACAACATCGTTAGACAAGTAGAGTTGCACACTGAGCCAAAATCAAACATTGATTTCTGGCCACTTGCAAATTATTTGATGATATGTTTGTTTACTTATTTACAACAGGCATAGAAGAGCGGTGTGGAAGTGGGCTGTGGAGAGAGCCTCCATCGCCAGCCGATGGACTTGGCTTCAAGCCCAAGTATCTGATTTGGAGTACCGCATCAGACAGCAGAGTGACATCTACCGACAGACCCGTGCGAGCAAAGGCGTGGCAATTCTTGGTGATCAACCGTCACAGGAGGAGCTTCTAAAAGTACGGGTGATGACGTCCAGCAAGACCAATCGGAGACTCTCCCCAATCGAAGCCAAGATTGCCCGGCTCGGCGGCAACCAGGCAATGTCGCCCTCAAACTTGTCTACGTTACTCACCAATGTCGACCAGCAGAGTGCAAGGTTGAAGAGGTCCCTTCAGAACTGCGTGTCTCCCATGTCGGGGCTTCCGATACCTCCATCAGCGACCAGTACACCAACAGGTGCCGGCGGGAAAGTACCGCTCAGCAAACCCATGAATGGTATCGTTGGCAGTTCGGGTTCACGTGGCAGTCCTCTGTTTAGCAGCACGACATCTTCGCCAGGAGCGGCCCATAAACAGTTTCCAACAGGGACAAATTCCTTCCCTGCTTCCCCATCCCTTATACCCACTGTCCCCGAGGAGCATTACTGCGCAAGGACACGGCCAGTCTTTTACTTCCGGAAGCGCAAACTGATCCGAACTATGAACATCCACAGCTTAAGTCGCAAGATCCAGAAGTTGTCAACAGTGAGGTGCGGCTGCTGCCCACCCCTTACCCCGTGTGTGATGTGTGGAGGTCGGTTCAATCATGTTGAGAAGCCCAAAGAGCCAGACATGGCCCCACTTAACGAGAGAGTGGCTCAGCTGGACTACTCCTTCCATCCTGTGCTTTCTTTTCCTCAAGGTAAATTGACGTGCGGCACTTGCTCTACATCTTTTTAACTGCACCCCTCACTCATCCCATTCAGACGGCAATTTACTGGGAGCTGCTCTGGGTATTTATGTATAAAATTGAATTTATTGATTGTGTAGCCAGAGCAGTTGAGCCAGAGTTGCTTGGTCCTTGCATAAATTTGGATCTCTGAATTGCCTACTAAGGCTAATTTGGATGCTGAAATGCGAGTCTTAAGATCCCATGGGAGATGATTTTGTTTCACTTCCAAATGTGATGTAATTTCCAATCCTCGGAGGAGGTCCTTGTCAAACATCAGAAACTGATTCCAACCCGATTCAAAAAGCTAGCACAACTTAGAAAGTGGTAAACTTTGGTGATATTACATTTTGGGAACTGTACTTGAATTTATCATTCAAGGGTAAACAAAACCTTTAGCTTGAATTGTTGACGAGCAAATAACGAGCTCTTTATGAGCAATGTGTTGCATGCCTACCATTCATATGCATTTGATGCAGACTGCAAAACAGACTCGCTGATCTTAAGCTTCATGCAACCACAACTTCATTGCGTCAACATTGCTGTTCCTTCTGTAGATATTCCCCTGTCGATACAGTTTGAGGGGATGATGAAGAGTAACGAATGGCAGCGGAAACCAGCCCCGTCTAAGCAGTCTCCCTTGAAAAAGTAAGACCAAAGGGGGAATCCTTTAAGCTCTTGACTCCAAATCCACCAAAATCCCACAGGTGGATTGGTTCTGGTGGATTGAGTATTGATGCTGGTTGGATTTCCTCAATTTCAACATGGCAAATGGACATCCTGCAAGGCTGTGTAATTCGTGTGTACTAAATCTTACCAAATCCTCATGTATTTTGCAGGGATGCCAGACTTCCGTCAATTGCCGGAATTCCAGCTTTTTCATATTTTTGGGAAAAACATCCGGCCTTCGGCATTTGTGGGCCGGAACGACAATATTAATACAAATGTTACCGTAAGACCACATGTGTACAACGATTCGATTTACACATAGCGCGGGGCACTATATAAGCAGTGTCCTGCATACGTATGCAGCGGACACTAGACTTGCATACTATGTACACGCAACTGGTAAATTCCAGTCTGTGAGGAACGGTCACAATTTATGTGTACGTTGCTTACCACTGGTGCGTACACACAATGTGCGTGCAGAACAAAATCCAATCGATCGACGACTTGGTCAAGTTTAGTTCCACAGAGTTTGCCGATTTCGTTGATTCCCATGCATCCCGTATTCACTTTACGCAGTCAAAGTAGGGAACCAGTTATGTTCGTGCATCAAATGGTTTCGCGAGCGTGTGCAGCGTGTATACAAAATGGCGGAATAACAACAGCGGGGATCGTTTGTCAAAATGGAGGGGAAATTGAAATGATTGAACATCTACAATGTGATTGCGTATACTAGTACTGTTCATTGTTGTACGATAGATCTACGTTCGCTTTGGAAACATTCTCATTGGAAAAATAAATCGAGCACTTTGTAAAAATAAAGGCAAAGTTTATTGTACAATTGTACATGTATTACGCATAGGGCCTATGTAGGCCTGATTGTAGCGTGGCCCAGATTCCGGACACGCCAAAAAAAAATCCGGCCCTGCAGTCAAGACCTACTGGCATCCCTGATTTTGTAGTTTGAAGGGGTACCATTAAAACAAGTACATTAAGAGTATGTTGGATTCCTCACTAAAACAGTTGGAATTTGTGGACTTGATGTAGTCCCCGGTTAGGGAGCAAGGAGTTTTTTTTTTTTAGATTAAACCCTTATCCTGCTCTTGGGGACTCTGCTGTATCCAACAAAATCCACCGCTATTGAAGTATGAAACCTGTGGAATCCAAAAGAATGCAAGAACTAGAACAAAAGACCTTGAAGTTGACAGAATTATGAAGAATTTGTTTAGTCGCATCTTGTTCAGCATGGTTAGTTATACTTAAGTGGGCACTTTCTGTTGGGGTTTTTTTTTTTTTTTCAGCGAACAAAAGACCTTTTGTTCGAGTTGCTGAATTTCATCTTTGGGTCAAAGATTCTAGTGTAACTTTTTCGCTAATCGTCCCACAGGAAACGACGGCCAAATACACCGACAGAAAGCAAAGATGGCCAGAGACCAAAGAGGAAGTACGAGAGGAAGAATAAAGACAAGGACAAACGACGCCAAAGCACAGCTGAAGACAAATCACTCAAAATGCTTCGCAAACTGGCTGCTAAGAGTACGTTTCAAAATCAGTTCTGTTGTTTCATATTAGGGTTACTAGAGAGAATGCACTAAGTGAAGCAGCCAACTCTTCAATCAAAAAGTTAATAAACTAGTTCCGAGGACCAGAGGTATTGATTAGAATTTTTTGTCAATATGCTGTAAGGAAGGTTCTGGCTTGGGATTGAATTGCCAATACAGCAGAGCTTGGCTATAATGAACACCGCTATACCGTAACAGTTGACTATAACGAACAGTTGGCTATAACGAACATTCTCTTTGGCTCCCAATGTATTCAATACATACCATTATTCACTATAACGAATGACCACTATAGTGAACATAGTTTGTCGATCCCATGTGGCATTCTACCGTATTCAGATTTGTGTCGTTTATGTGGCCTGAAACGTACAGAGACCTATTTCATAGAGCTGATTAAAAAAAAAAATTTTTAGCACAGAATATTATTTGGCAAATTTCTGTGCCAAGCTGAGAACCAGTCACAAGCAATACACATTGCATATTTTGGCTGGTGACCTGTTGTCAAAATGTTTCTGTATTAAGTAGATACGTATGCTTAGCAATAGGGGTTCTAGTTTATGGAATCGAGTACCCGTACAGTAACTTCCCAGATAATGAAAAAGGAAAGGTTTTGAATATTATTTGTCGGGAAATTTTCCAAATTAAAACCCGACTACCTGGGAAACCAGCACTGATTTCACATTTGACGCTCACGAAAGTTCACAAAGGGAATTTACCGGTCGCAGTTTTAGTAGTCTGGGTATGGATAAGAGCCTTGACGACAAATAATTACATGCCTCATTCCACAATAAATACAACTGAAAAGCTTCCGGACAACCGTCTTTTGTGATATGCCGGCGCATGCACGTATGGCACATGCAAAGGCGGAGAAGTGATCGTGTTTACTGGACAGGCATAAGATTTTTCAGAATTTTGTCTGAAATCAGACTTTTGAATCTCAGAGAAAGATGTTATTACAACTTCCAGGATTGGAAGTTTTGGGTTGGGTTTTTTTTTAACCCTAACGTACATAAATCCATCAAAATCCTTCCCCTGTTTTGGAGGATTTCGGCGGATTCAGGATACCTCTATATGTGACCGGCTCTGCAAAAAGGGCTATTATGTCGCAAAATTAGAAAAATGAGTTATATACATAGTTGAATTTGTCACATCCTAGGCTTTAATTTGGTGTAGGTTTGACCCCCGTGGCATTTTGTGTTCTCAAGATATCTTGACATTTGTATACTCCTATTTTCCTAATTTAACGGAAGTGCGTTTAGAGATACAGGCCTTTATACACAAAAAGTGCAAAGAGATAAGATATAAGTAATTTTTATCAACATTTATTTTTTCATCTTTATTCATCAATATTAATGTTTCTGAAAATAAATTCTGAAAATATAGATACAACAGAAGCCAACAAACCAAAACCAAAAACAAAAAAATCACTTACGTGAAGATTTTTTTTGCCCGCTTCACATAGAACTGCCCTGTGTGCGACATAATACCCCTTTTTGCAGAGCCGGTCACATATTGAAACCTGGGGATTTTGATGGATTGAGGATTGTAAGCCTAACGTTTCTGCAGGATTTTGATGGATTCAGGATACCTCCATATTGAGCAGTCACCAAAATCAACTTTTTGTGCATGACAAAATAGGTGGATTTTGGCGGATTCAGGATACTTTCTAGTAAAGTTGCCCAAGGGGTTAGGGTTAACGGGTACCCGGGTAACCGTATTTTTTTCATTCGGGTACCGGGTTGTTTTACTTTCCGTAAATGCACACCCCTACTTATCAACTCTCTAAAACTGATCCCAATTGAGTCCACAAGAAAAAATAATAAATTGAAGGTAAACACTGGATCTGCAATTCCTTTAATTAGATTTGAAAAATTCAAAAATCCACATTTAAGTATATACATATATTTTTTTAAGTTACAGATGTATCTTTTCTCCCAGTTGACCTATTGCCGTTTTTAAGCAATAGCCAATCGCAGCGTCTGTTGAATTATCACATGACATTCTAAATTTTGGACAAACAAAAATTCAAACGCGTGGAACTGCCTACATCTTGTTCATCCTGGTTTATACACTGGTCCTTTGATTTAGGTAAATCACTGCAGCTTCATCCTTTCTTACTTGATAATACGGCAATCTTTTTATTCCCTGTGAAGCAATGAAAGACATGAGACATGGCAGAGGTGACAACAAGATCCTAAAGCGGGCTGGCCCGAAGGGCAACTCGCTCCCGAACACCCCCAAGAAGCTTCTGACGGAAGAGATCAACAGGCGATGCCGCACAGATATCAAGAAGAGAAGAGCAGCTCAGCTGGCTATCGGTAAGCAAAGAGGTTCAGATTACGTAATTCATTTTTGGTGTAGAAACTACCCAAGTGTGGTTCGATACAAATTCTGAATGGCTTAGGGAATTGACAATGGTCAAGCTATGGTTCTGCGGTTGAACTAAATTAGAGTGAGGTTATTCTGTACAAATTTTAGGTACTGAAAACATCTATTTCACTTGGGGTTATTTCGCAGTGTTTCTTGTCTTAACAAAGAATCCTTTCCCACTAAAGCAAAAAGGGACAGTCTATCTGAACAGCCATAACCATGTAAGGATCGCAGAACTGTCATTTAGTACATTAGATGCTATCTCTGTGATGCGACAAACATCTGTGCAGAATGTTGACTTGGCAGCAGTGTTTAATTGTCCAGTGGTCCTAATTGACCTATCGCGGTCGAATCGCGTCAACACAGCTTGTGAATTATTGTCGAATCACATCAATTATAATTCCACGTGGAATGCACAAAATCTGAGACAAACAAAAATTACCACACTAAATTCCAATAGGGTTGTCTAAGGGACGTGGTTAACTTGTAAACGGCAATAGGTCAATTTGTAATGAGGGGGTGTGATGGATTTTTTTATTTGTTAGCTTGTATTGTCGGATATTGTACATTGGACTCATTAACTTAATTCATTGGTGAACTTTCTTGCAATAATCCACAACTTTTTCTTGGGTCAGATATTAGGGCTGTTCATTTTCGAATAATTTACTATTCAAATATTCACTATTCAAATATTCAAAACTGGGTTTGATCGAATATTCGATACTCGCCGATCAAGTTTTTTAGTGCATGCCACACCGGAAAAAAAAACATTGCACGTAAAAGCACGCCGGTGTTTTACGTATGGCGATGGATATTATAGACCGTTTAAGCAGCATTGTTTTTGCATGCCCCTGTTGTATCAAGGGTTTTACTGACAGGAACAATAAACTTCCGTCCACAAACAATTGCGATTGATAAAAATTGGCATTTGACACTGCTAAGCGCCGTAACTTTTCTATTAAAATAGCATCAGAGTCATATCTGTACGTTCATATATATCTTTTCGAATATTCGGACTGGCAAAATGGTATTCAAATATTCGCTTGACGATCGAATATTCAGTATATTCGGGACAGCCCTATCAGATATCCAACTTGTGGAAACACTAGTCCGCGGAAGTACAAGTTCAAAGTTTGTGCCAAGACTGTTTGTGAAGTCAGTGTCCAGTCAGATTGGTTCAGTTATCAATATGTGACACAGGCAAGTGAGTCACAGGATGCCTGAGCTACTTCTAGGATGCCTAAACATGACTCATACAGTGGCAATCGGTAGGAACCGTCAAGGGAGTAAGATTTATAATTGTCAAATGGATCAAAATGAAGAGCCAGTGCAAACAAAGGACTAATCTGTGATAAAAAATGTCCTTTTGCAGCTCATTTTGTTGGGTGTGGTCATTGTTTCATCCACAATTTAAGAATGTCTCCTAATTACAGCTGCTCTGAAGAAGACACGAGCCCGCAGCCTCTCCCTTCCCAACATCAAGGACCACTTCCACCACAACAGCAGCATGCCCAGTGCCCCTACCACCCCAACTGTCGGCGATGGCGGTCTTGCTGCGCACCTGTCGCAGTCCATGCCCTCCGCGGCCCTGCAAAACTTCCTGAAGCCGCGCCGCCCTGGTTGCAACTCGGACCAGTACGACATTGACAACATCGTCATCCCATACTCCATGCTGGCATCCACCCGTGTCGAGAAGCTGGAGTACAAGGAGATAATGACGCCTAAGTGGAGGAAGATTCCCGAGGAGCAACTGACAGCTTGGAGGAATCACGTCCAGGAGTCAAATGACCACGACCACGAGGTACGGCAAAGTCCTGAATCGTTATCCTCTGACCCTCTGAGTTTTCTCACTAGGCACACTGTGTAGATCCAACAAAATCCAACGATAGCAAACTGAAGCCTGCTGAATTTGACATCAGCCAACAACTAGAGCAAAAGGGTATTTTGTTCACTGCTAAGATGAACAAAATCAACAGTATGTGCCTGAGGTTGGATATTGCGGGATTTAGCATTTTTAGTGTAAAAAGAAAAACAGCCGTTGGTGGTTGGATCATAAACTTAGGGTCCGGTACTTGGAATGCCTTGGTGTTTCCTTTTACCAAATAGCACATATTGCTGGAACAGTTCACATGTTTAACCCCAACCTTCCCAAATCCTCCAAAATCCTCTTTGCCAAAAGTAGGAATTTGGAGGATTGGTGGGGCTTTGGGAGTTGGAGCATTGGAGGATTTTGCAGGATTGATGGAGGATTTTGCCTCTGGAGGAAAATGGAGGATCCAGGTCATCAGGCCCAATTTGATGCTGGTTGATTTGGGGGGGGGGGGGGGGGGTTGAGGTTTCTAGGGTGTTTACAAAAAATCCCTAGAGGATTTTGGGGGATTCATGCAATGGTCCCCATAAAAGGATTTTGAAGGATTCAGGTTACTTAGGGGGAAATGGTGGAGGGAATTAAGGTTAAAAGAATTTTGCCGTTACATTATGATGTTGGTCATTAACCCCTTGGGCACGGTATTTTACGGGAGACGTCGGGGTGTTGCAGCAGTTCTGGCAGCCAAATCGAACCGCTACAATGTGTTTGTGCAGCCAAGCATGACATAAACACAAATCCAACAATAGATTGAAACTGCACAAATGGCGGCCAATGGCGTCATCCAGCCTGGTGGCACTTTTTGTTTTCGCCATATGGCGTCATCCGTACGCAAGTGGTTAAGAGTAGACTTTTCAGACACTGGATGAGTAATGATCCTAGCAAGTTTCTCATTAATTAGCAGCTCCCTCAAGGAAGAGTTTGAACTCAAACATTTTTTGACAGTAATATTCAGATGATCTCACAGACATTCTTGGGACTAGGGGTTTGCATTTACGGGTAGTAAAAGAACCGGGTACCCGATTGAAAAAAATATTGGTGGTACCCGGGTACCCGTTAAAGAAACCCAAACCAAAATTTCCGATCCCGGAAGTTGCAACAATGTCTTTCTCTGAGATTCAAAAGTCTGATTTCAGACGAAAGTCTGAAAAATCTCTTGTCTGTCCAGTGTCCAGTAAACATGATCACTACTACGCCATTACATGTTCCGGCACGTGCATGCGCCGGCATAATGCAAAAGTCAGAAGTTTTATACAGTTGTATTTATTGAGGAATGAGGCATGCTATTATACAAATAATGAATGTTTACGAGTGTGATGGTAAGAATAATTTCATGAGGTGACAGATGGCATGTTCTATTCCACGAGGCGAAGCCGAGTGGAATAGAACATGCCATCTGTCACCGAATGAAATTATTCTTTCCATCGCACGAATGTGAAACATTCCTTATTTGTTTTATACAACGCCTGAATAAATTCTCGTCATCTGATTGGTAACTTGTAAACTGGTGCTTACATAAATGTAAGAAACATGTAGTAACACTGATAGCTGGGGGAACACTTTCAATGAATTTTATTCAAGTTAAAAACTGTTCAGAATTGTAAAAAACTGTTTCACAAATTCAGAACTTCCAGTAACCAATTACTGTCTCGAAAAGTCTCAAACAGTTAAAAATGTTCACTGTTTTTCAACAAGTTCAGAAGAATTATTCACTTCAGATGCAGAATGTCATCTAAAAATTTTCGTTCCGAAGTGTTGAAGATCAAACTGTTCAGAATTGTTAAAAAGCCGTTTCACAAATTCAGAACTTTCAGTAACCAATTAATGCACTTTCATATCCAATTTATGGAAGTTTACAACTGTACTAGTCCAGAAAAGTTAAAAATGCGGATTGCATGCATGGATTTCTTTGTGTACAACGTGCCGTTTTCTTTTCTCAGTCCCACATAAAACCGGGACAAAAAATTGTCGAGTTCCGAAATAGTTCTAATCGTTTCACTGCATATTTGATTTGTCTCTTTGTATTTGGAGCGTCAGCATTGCTTACAAGTTCCAATATTTCGTCGTCTGTTAGGAGAACAAACCGCGGCAGTTCGGGTAACTTGGCCGCCATGTTGTGCGAATGACAGCGCTGTTGTAGCGCCACCTAGTGACCGTGAAATTAGAAAAGTTTTTTGGTTCTATCAATGCGCGCGCACCATGTGATAGACCCATGTGATAGAATGTATTGGGCGGGGCGGGTTCGCGTCGTGTGATGGGTCGAATAATTCAATGCACGTGATCGACTCCCCACCAATCGGATGGCGGGGATTTATTCAGGTGTTGTATAATATGTCTCGTCGATGCTCTCTATCCATACTCGGACTACAAAAACCACAACTGTTAAATTCCCTTTATTGTCAATTTTCATGAGCGTCTTAAACAAAATCTGTGCTGGTTTCCCATGTAGTCGGGTTTTAATTTTGAAAATACAAGACAAATAACATTTGAAACCTTTCCTTTTTCAATTTCTGGGAAGTTACTATGCGATAATGTGAAGTTGTACGGGTACTCGATTCCATAATCTAGAACCGGTTCCTGACATGAACGGTCTGGTACTCCGGTACCCGGTTCTGATGCACACCCCTACTTTGAACAGAATTCAGAATTTGTGAAACACTGGTTTGTTGTTTTGAGCTTGAAGGTTATTGCGGGGCCTCAGAATTTAGCCAGAGCAATATGCAATAGATCAAATTTAAACTTGTTGCATATACTTACAGGAAATCCATAATTTTTAATTTGTCTACTTTCACCTGTTTTGTGGGGGCTGGGTCGCAATTATTACACCTACCCTGTTTGTAGATGGATCGTTATTCTTATCCTGGGCCCAATTTCATAGCGCTGCTTAACGGTAAGCAGAAAAGTTGTGCTAACTATAGCAGGAAAATTTACTTAAGTGTTAGCGTATTTAATGCTTGCGCGTGCATGGATATTTATTTGTTGCGTAACTAATTTCAACAAATCCTGCTTCCGAAGTTAGCGGGCTATTTGCTGTGCTTACTGCTTACAGTCTCTATGAAATGGCCGAGGGTTCCGTTACCAGAAAATTGTGTGTTAAGTAGTGCTATGAAATTAGGCCCTGGTTAAGCCTCAGCAAAGGATGAGATACATGTAATTCCTCAGAGACGTTCCATTGCCTGCACATCATTTCCTCAAGGAGGCTTCTGACTGATTTCAGTAGATACAGGTCAATGCACATTACACATCAGGGATGTGTAACAAGGGGTTTCCCTTTCTGCTTTAACCATGTTAACTCTTCACACATAAGTCTTACCCGTAACCTGGGACACTTATTGTAACTCCAGAAACCAGGTACGGTGGAACGCCGCTATACCAAACGTTCGACTATACCGAACACCATCCTTGGCTCCCAAATTTTGTGTACAAAACATACGAACATTGTTGTTGAAAAAAGGCAACAGATTTAAAAAAATGCACCAGGTATTTGGGCTGTTTGTAATTCCCGAACATGCCAAACAGCCGCAGCTTTATGTTGAAGAGTGACCGGTGGCTATTATTTCCCCAAGGAATAAAAGGGAAAGTCAACTGTTGCTTTAGAATTCGGTAAGCTTAGAAAGTATGAACATGTAATTACATGATTCAGTGGCCGGCACACGTTCAATTACGATCAAAAGAGGCCACACTTCAAACACAACACAAGATAGCGCGATTAAAAAGAACGGATGCCATGTTGAAAAATGGGCATGCGGCAGACCAGCGGCTGAAAATCGCTATACCGAACAAAATCTGTGGATCCTGTGATGTTCGTTATTACAATTTGAATGATCGGAATATGTTAAGTTATACTGAAACTCGGCCTGGTATGGAAATAAATATTGCTATTTATACATGCCCCGTTTGTTTTATTTTGGCTTTCCATAGGAGTGTGAGAATTTGTCAGACAGTGAGTACATGGAACGCCACACCAAGTGTGAAATTATGGAGAGGCAGAAGTTTCTAACCATCTTGGCCAATCAGACAACCCACGTGCATCAACGACGGGGTGCCCGACGCTCCCGCAACAACAGCCAAGGCAACACCCCAGAGCCTTACTCACCAGATTCAAACCAGTTTGAACAGAACCAACCTTCCAGTGTGAATTCCTCCAATGCCCCGTCCCCACTCACCACCCAGGAGTCGCTGAGCCCCACTGGCGGGATCTCTTCGAGCGGGGGAACGGGTGGCTATCGGTCCAGGACTAACTCGTGGGAAAAGCGTAGGTCATTGAGTGCAAGTGACACAAACCTGGAGAACTCATTGCAGGGCAGCTTTGAGGAAATAGGCCATGTCGACAACCCGTGGCCCATGCGCGGCTTCCCGCTGGATGACTACGAGGTCGGTGAGTTAGGTTGGGAGCCAGAGGTTGAGCCGGAGGTTGAGCCGGAGGTCAAGAAGGAACCGGATTCAGAGGAGAAGACTCCATCAGAGGTCTCCTCCTCAACGACGAGTCTGCCAAATAACCTTAAGACTGAGGAAGGGTCCTCTCGCAGCAGTCCGCTAAGAGAGTTGCTGGAGGATTCATCAGGCCCGGAAGATGTAGAGGATCCCAATGACCCAGAGTGGACGGTGGTGTCACCGGACAAGCAGCGCAGCTCCATCGTCCTGCGCTTAGCCAAGAGGTGAGGCCAGCCCTCGGGAAATCAGCATCCAAGCAGAGTCTCCTCATCCCGGGCTTGCCCGATAAAAGCCTCGGCTCACATGGTATGTCGTGGATTATCAATGTACTATGCCGTGTCCGTGAGGTTTAAATGAAATAATACCAGCCAAAAAAGGAAGAAAAAAATCTGAAAAAAAGGGGAAAAGGAAAAAAATTCTAAGCAAGCCCTCATTGAACATATTCATTGCTTGTTCTGTGTAAATGTTCGATTACACTTTATGGTTCATATTTCAACCCATTCACCATCAGTGCCCTTATCCTTTGTACACCAGTTGTGAAAACCTTAAATGTTGTTACTCCTATGCATTGGTGGTGTGAATACAATCTCCTTGTATTGTCATCGCCTAACAAAGAAAAACTTTGGTAGTACTTTTAAATTGTACAGTCAAGGGTTTGACATTATATTTTTGTTTCTTGAGTTGTTGATGTTGCATCTATGTTGAATCACATATCAAATAGAACTTTCAGTTTCTCTCAGCCTTTCAAATTCCTTTCTGTCCATAATTCAGTTCGACTCTTTCATACTGTTGCAAAACAATCTGTGCTGACAGAGCAGAACAAGCCAGTTGAGGGACTGAATCCGTCTCCTTTAAAAGAGTATATTTTGTGTTTCCTGTTAAATTATTCACAATAAAAAAAAAGATAAAATACCAAAAAAGAAATTAACTGGATCTTGCTGTGCTGACGGCAGTTTATGCAACACAATGGCCACTATTTTGAGAAAGTGTTTTTGTTTTTGTTTTTTTTTTGATTGAAATGATTTTGGGAATTTCAGTGCACACGATATCCCATTAGATTTCTTGCTGGGGTGCTTTATATTGCACAGCACCATGTCTGATCAATATCTGTACGAGACACGGGTTAATTGGTTTGTTTGTGCGAGTAGTCAGGTCAAAAAGTATTCCCCTAAATTGAGATCATGGAAAGTGGTCAGCAGGTCGAATAGAAGGTAGCGTAAGTGCAGCTGGTTTTGGTTTGTTTTTATAAAAAAAAAAGATGAAAAATATACATACATAAATAGTACAGCAATTTAGCCGCTTTTTCCAGAGCATTTCCATCATTCACAGTATATTTTATTAATAATATAATTATGTTTATATGCCCTTGTCAATTTTCACTTTAGTGATGTAATGGCGAATCACACGCACAAAAAATAGACATCTAATTAGCCTAGGCTTCGCTTTGTGAAACCGTGGTATCCAAGGATAACATGGAGGAAAAAAAGTAAAATGAATTGTATCAATTGGATGGGTTTCTGCTTTGTACAACACAACATCGTTTACTAATGAGCTTTTTGTTTCCCTAGAAAGTAAATTACCTATGTCTAGTGAGGTAGGTCATACAGCTGTGGATAGATAAGTGATGCACGCCAGATCCAGGCAGTTTTGTTTTCTTTGTGTTTGCTCAGAGTACACAATTATTGTGTAATATGTGCCCAGTTTATGCAACTGTCGTATCCGAGAGGAAGTAGAAAGTTATTTTTATTGCATTATATTCCCAAATCGCTCACTTTCTGTATGACCATTTTTTTCTGTGTACATCACAGTATGACCATTACTGCTTACATAATTGCGCAGACTTTAAGTTAATAACTGAAAGGATCCACAACGAAATTTAAACACAAATTAGTTCAGTAACCCCTTGCGTACGGATGCCGCAAATATGCGCACAAAAAACAGTGCCACCAGGCCGGATGACGCAATTGGCCGCCGTTTGTGCAGTTTCAATCCATTGTTGGATTAAACAGAGCCACCAGGGCGGATGATGCCATTGGCCGCTGTTGGTGCAGTTTCAATCCATTGTTGGATTGTGTATAGGTTACGCTTGACTGCACAAACACATTGTAGTGGTGCTGCCAGACGTCTCACGTAAAATATCGTACTCAAGGGGTTAATGTGTTGTGACGCACGCAAATTTGGCACATTAAGTAGCTAATCCTTGTTAATTTTAAGATGTAACAAGTATATTCCTCGGCACAGTGTAAAACCATCTTTGACTCCAAAATAATTTGGCTCAGGTTTCACAAATAATTTTGTTGGGTCTTTTTCCCAAGCCTTTTTCTTTTTCAGTGCAGTATGTTTAAAATTAGTGTACACTGGAGGTTACGACCGTGTATAACATACAGAGCATTATCTTGTGTATACAATTGTATATAGTGTATATTGAATGTAAATGATGTTCAACCTTAATGCTCACATTTGCATTTGGTGGTGTTGGAGGCTGGGACACTACATGTATTTGCAATGACCCCCCCCAGCATTTCTCTCAGTGTGTGTTTGCATTAAACGCAGTAAATTTGTGTTACGTTGCCTTGTAACTTGGCATTAACCCTAACCCTGCCAGACGCATCAGATTGCATAGTTTGTCACATTGACTGGTGTGGAGAGTCCAGCAAAGTGGAGCTGTCAGCACAGATGCACTGTGCTGCGTCTGGCAGGGTTGGGGTTAACGTAGACTGTTCAAGTCCCACCCCCCCACCCACCCGTTTCAGAATTACAAATTTGACAACCATTCAGTATATCCCAACTGTTGGCCAATATGCAGTTGGTCTTGTCGTGACCTGTGAATAATTTTTTCCATTCTTGCACACTATATTTTCCCAGGATAGGAATAATCTCATGTTTAAGGGGTTAGAGGCCATTCAAAATTTTCAATTTTTTTAAATTTCGATTTTATTTCGAAATTTGTTTGACCCACCCAATTTTCGATCTTAAAATATTGATTTGCCATTCAATTAAACAAATAATAAAATTCCCAGTTTCATAACACGTGCCCTGATGACTTGTTTCATAATCAGCTTCTGACCTAGCGCTGCGATTACTGATTTTTTTTCGTATTCGATATTTGTTCCTGCTATATCGCCGATATGGTGATAAAATTGTCTACAAATTATGGCATGATAAAAATGTTGTGAAAGGTTAGTGATCTTAAAATCCTAATGTACAAACGCATACACGTAGGCCTAAACAACTTTCAAAAACTAAAGCTCTCTGTCACAATATCGCCACTCAGATCGTCCACCCATGGAGGAATGGTCCACTATACCCACGTGGCAGCCAGTGTTGCAGCCAACTTTTTTACGAAGTCATTCCTTTTTTTCAATTCAAGTCACAAGTAAATTTTTTCAACAACTTCCAAAATTCTTGAAGTTGAAGCCACACAATACCTCTTTTGAAGTCATCATTCGTGTAAAAATCACGCATGTACATGTATCGTTTTCCCAGGGCTTCGCAACGCGCAAGCAACGTGTATGCTTATTAGCACGGTTCCCGTCTCTGCTGCGGCATTTAATTGATAGCAGTATTTTTATCATGACTTGGGGAGAATTTAAATGGGTCTATAACATTTTACTCTCTTGATCTCAGACACTTCATTTTGAACATTTGAAGGACATTAATACATAAAGCATTTGCCAAGTGTTTTTGGCGAAAAAGAGGAATTCTTGCTATGCTTTAATTGTACATTTATAGCAAAGACGATGGCAGTCGTTGTAAGATGTTTCTTCCTTCATGTTTTTATATCTGATCAATAATGTACAGCCCGGTACGGCAGTGCTGTGCCAAATGCCGAAAAGCCATAAGAACTGCCTAGGAAGTATAGAATATCCACTCTGTTGAACAAGGGATGGATACGTCTAGGACTACGCGTAGGCCGTACGGGTATATGGTTGGAAAAAACAACGAATCGAAATGTGGGAGTGGAATTGGCAAGTCAAAAGAGCATTTCTTTTAATTTTCCTTCGTTTTTTATTTAAAAGTAAATTTCGATTTTCAATAAATTTCCTTGACCCACCCACCACCCACATTATTGAAAAGAAATCGAAATTTTAAAACATTGACAATTTTGAATGGCCCCTTAGTTAATTTGTTTGGCTACCCTTCTGAACAAAACTCCCTACATTTATCAAAAACAAGTCCGACATGACATGACCATATTTTAATGGCTTGTTAATTCTGCAGTGAATCACACATCACATTCATCCTTCAGAAGAGCAGTTGTACTCCATATGTTCTGCAGTGTTAAAGAGGACAATATTTTGTACAAATACAGCGTAAATGCTACAAATCAGAAAAGTTAATGGATACATTTCAGAATGTTGTATCTTTATCAAGGTTCCGCTGTGTATGCGTCGAAATTATCAGGTGTTTTCTTCTAAGAATTTCTTTTCCTGTACAGAGTAAAGCAACTAAGTCCGACTGTATATTTCTATAGTTGTTGGTTGCCAGTGTGTATACAATGTATATATAATATTAGTTACTATTTGAACAGACAGGGCCTCAACATTCTTATTCTTTACATTCAAAAAAGCCCTGCGGCTGTTTCGTGTACCATCTCGCTACGTTTTTTTTTTTTTATTCGTAGTTGGGAGGTCATAACAATGTAAAGAAAATTACTCATATTTCCCCCATGGAGAAACATTAATAAAACAAAATGTGTGTATTGCACGCACATCTTCCTTGTAAAATAATCTGTCTTCGGAAATGTCATGTCATTTTGTTGTCGCCTAAACTAATGTTTTGGGGGGACACTTACCAGTGCTAAATTCTGTGTGACCGTAGCTCCGTATGTGTTAGTTTCAGGTTTTCAGTTTTTGGGAGAAAACGTACATGCTTTCATGGATTTTCATAAAACTTATATGCAGTGACCCTTGGGTGGGAAGATGCAATTCTTCTTCGGAATGATGAGGTCAAAGGTCATGTAGGGGCCAGTAGTATGTTGGTATATATGGCATTTTGGTTAGTTTCGGGGAAAAATTTGGTCTCGTAGGAAAAGTTGAAGTCCAATTGAAATCGCACTTGGGTCATAGGTGCATCCGGTTATGTTAACTGTCATGGCGATGTGAAAGGTAACTGACAGGTCAAAGGTCATTTGAGGTAAGTTATAAAATGGGCTGAAACTAAAATAGAGTACCGAAGTGATGACGTCAATCAATGCAATGTTTGGAACCAGAATACAATGTACATTCTAAACTGCATGTGTTTGGAACCAGTTGCCGCGGCAACCGACGTCAGACTTCGGTACTCTATTGGTCTCATTTTAAAAGTCCAATTGCAATCAAACTCGAGCCTTAGGTGCAACATGGACACATTTTTGTGATGTTGAAGGTCACAAGGTCAAAGGTCATTTGAGGTCAAGTGTTAAAAAGCTGACAATGTAAAATTTCTCTCGTTTGAAAAGTTGAAACTTAGATGTAGCAAAACCGCTCAGCGTGAAGCGCGCCCTCCAGAGACGGTCCGCTCGCAATATGCACATCACGTTTAGCAAGTTGCTGGGTTGGATCAGATGGTAAGTTTCAATGGCTATTTGTTCCAATATATGATTTTGCCATATAAATATGACGATTAATATACCTTTTCTTATCGATGGTTTATTCTAGACCATATATATATTCTAGACCATTCTGCAACTTCCTACTGGAGACTGGTTAGAATTTATAACTTAATGTATCTCTATTCTTGTTTCTTGTAATATTCCAGACCAAATTACCAAACCGTGCCTGGTTTGTCCACCAACCCCAGCAATATGCATCCGCACAGGATGATGGAGTCAGAGGAAAATAAAAGTATGCACATTTGAACAGGCAACCCAATATTGTGCCTTCAATATTCTTCATTAGATGTCAGAGTTGTAATCAAGTCAGATCACAGTCAATCACAAGTTGGCTCACAAGCTACACGGGATGAATAATGACAAAGGAATGCTTTTGTTATAGTGTGTTTGAATAGCTTGTTACATGGCTTGAGACCAGAGTTGTGAAGTGACTTGTGATTGACTTGATTACAACTCTGTTAGATGCAGTGACCAAAAAAAAGGCAACAGGTGTGATCCGCAGATCACCTTGTATTTTTTTAAAATTAAATCTGTTTTTGTTTGGTTGCTTATCGCAATCCGAAAAGTCTGAGCGATATGTTGGGGTGTGAGAGGGGGTTTATTTATTACTTTTTTATGTTGTCTAGGTGGACCTGTATTTTTGCCGTCTCCTGAACTCTTCAGATCGACCCTTCCGATCTGTTTGTTTCACATGAATCTGGATCATAATCAGTGATCTGTGCATTGGTTCACACACCAGATTCCGCCTAGTAGTAGTAGTGTATAGATGGAGCGAACCAGCGGTTGCATCACTGATCGCGATCCGGATACATGTGAAACAAACGAGCCACTATGTGCGTACATGAGCAAGTTCGGGTACTGCTGACCTAGTCCCTGTTGTCAATTTGCGATTTAAATAACGCATGCGTGGTCTGTTTTTTTACTCGAACGTGTCTAGTCGATCGACTATGTCAAATCTATTTAGTGTTTAGCAACAACAAACTGCAAAGAACGTCAGTTTTATTTTCTTACATTTTCAAAGTGAACAAAGAAACTGGCAGGAGCGGGATTCGAACCTGCGACCTCCGGGTTACCGTACTGGCGCTCTACCAACTGAGCTATCTTGCCCTATGTTGGCGGTCTCCCGGGTGGGCGTTTCATTTTCTATTATTTATTTTTATTAGGCCTATTTTTTCTACTTAACTTTAGTGCAATAAATAATTAATTATATTATTGCAAAGAGTTATTATCATTGGACAAAACCTACAATTTATCGTAAACGTTTGCAAAGCTTGCCCCAGTTTACCCATTGTCTTGGATTGAAAGGGGAAGCCCTCCATTCAATTTGTACAGGGAATTACGTGTTTTGTCCATTTTTTTACAGTAATATAAAAAATGAACAATTTTTTGGGTATAACGTGGGAGATATTTTTACTGCCATTAAACAGTGAAATTTTAAAATATTTAATGAAAAGGTGTAGCTGTTTGGACAATAATTTAGTTTTTCCCCCATTGACCACAACACTATTCATTCCCCTTTGAGTCCAGAGGGTGCGATCAAGTAACGGCCACCACTGACCAATCAGAGACAAAAAACAAGACCCAGTGACCTCATGCCGACCAAGAGAATGGAGGTCTTCCATCTTGAAACCGTGACGTAACTCGCGAATTTGACAAGAGATACCGTGCTCCGGGGCTAGGTTGATCCAGTTGGACAATGGATGAATAGCTAGTCAAACCATGGTCAAACACGCAGCGCGGCGTTCGAGTGACATCAAGGGCCTGTTTCACACGAATCTGGATCGCGATCTGTACGTTGGTTCACACACCAAATCGGTCTATTAGACCATGGAGGTATTTAATACCTCCATGATTAGACCGTATCGCAAATACCGCCTGGTCGAGACGTCACAATGGTCACAAGGGATTGTGGGAAGGAAATGGGAGCGATTTTGGTGCGCGTTTCTTTCACACGTCCCTGGTAACCATTGTGACGTCTCATCCAGGCGGTATTTGCGATGGAGCAAACCAGCGGCTGAATCTGAAGCGCGATCCGGATTCGATTAGTGTGAAACAAAATAGGGCGCCACCACCCATCGGAGAAATTAGTTCGCCTGATATTCCTTACCAACTGAGGGCGCTGCGCGCGAGTGCAGATCTGCAGAGCTGTTGATAGAGCAGTGTTTCTCTCTTCAGTCAAAGCTGTCCGTGCTCTTAATTTGTTTTCTTCTCAAGAATGTTCAAAGTGTAGGCCTTGTGTTAAATTTTTATGAAAACTAAAACCTTTATTTCTATTTGGGCCTTCCGCAACTCTGCGACAGCCTTTTTTCGCAGAGTTGCTTTCGCGCCTCTAATAACATTCGTTCTGCGGGAACTGAATTATTGTCGGGTCGCAAATAATTTGACTTTTGTTCAACGTGATTACATGTATATGATAACTAAAACATGGACGGAATTTTTTATTTTTATTTTTTTTCGTTCGAAGTAACATTCAGAAGTGAATAACTGTCGTATTGTTAAAAAAGAATTATGTTTTTCGGCGGGGGTTAGTGAAACTCGAAAATAGTAGCCTACACGCAGTACGCATCTAAATATTAATTTCATTGAAATAAGCACATACAAAATATGTTTTAAAAACCTAGACATTATTATGCATCTGCAACAACCTGTGCTGACACTCAGGCTGCTTTCCGGAAACTTCTCCAACAAAATCATGCTAATGAATCGACGGCATGTTTCACAGTTGAGTACACCATGCACTATCATGACTCACGCACGAGGCGTTTTAAAACCTTCGTACACGTTTAGGTAAGCACTTAAAAAGACCAACCAAAATGACATCGTCACGCCTTGTGCCTATTCAATAAAGCCTTGTGCCTATTCAGTAAGGCCCAGTGCGCTTTCAGTAATACATGACGATGTCGTTTTGGTGGTTCTGAAACAGTGCCTTCCACACGTTTAACGCCTATGCCCCACTGGGAATGCCAGCATACAAGTAGACTCCAGAATAATAATAAAATGAACTGTTGATAGTGACGAGGGTATAAATAATGAGAGATGAACCATGGACACTGCGTTGCATTATTAATTTCCAAAACAAAAATATGAAATTTAACAGTTATCATTACCATTTTTATCGATTTTGGCCCAAAAAGTAGCAGTTTAAAAAATTGCCTGAAATTGACTCTAGAGGCATGAATGTGTGTTAGAAATCCATCTGGAGTTTTCTCCGTGCATATTGAAGAGAAAAATATGAAATATTTTAGCAATTTAGAAAAAATATATGAATTTATTTTCCGGCTGAAACAAAATGTGCCTAAAATTGATTCTAGAGACGTTTAGAAGTGTTAGAAACACGTCTGGAGGTTTCTCCGTAGGGTTAGGGTTAAGGTTAGGGGTTTATTTATTTATTTATTTATTTATTTATTTATTTATTTATTTATCTATTTATCCCGTGTGCGATTCGAGCTCCTGAGTAAGTGCCTTTTTCTAGCTTTATGACCTGTTATGGTCCCTGTCTTTATTATTGTATTGTATTATATTGTATATAGATTCACCTAGACCAAGCTCACCGTGTATATTTGCTGTATTTTCCTGTATTTTTATGCCTGTTTCCTTGTGTTTTTTTGTTTGGTTCTTTGCCGGGCTGGCCACCATGGCCAGTCAAGCAGGACCATCGGGCGTGGGTCAGCCACGCACGCCTGTGGCTGACCCCAAGTCCATTGTTCCTGGTGACGAACCGTTCGCGGGTGTCACCAGGAACAATGGAATCGCTTTCAGAGCCCAAGACAATGTTCCCATTGAGAAATACCTCCACTCCTTTCACGAATGTATGCCCGATAAAGAAGTAATTTCAGTTAGTCGTATTTCCAATAACCGTATTGCTGTGTACATGGGTTCCAGGGAAGACGTTGCCGACGCCATTGCCCAAGGGCTGACCCACGGCGACTCTTTCCTGGAACTCATGCCACTCGTTCAACCCACAACCAAACTCACCCTTAGTAATGTGTATCCTGAAATCCCCAATGCCTTGTTAGTTCATAATATATCCAGTTTCTGTAAAGTAGTCTCTAACATCCGGCCCATACCCCTTGGTTTCAAGAACAAGCAACTGTCCCACATAATGTCATTCCGTCGCCAGGTCCAAATCCTCCTCAAACCTAATATCACCCTTCCTGACCATATCAACTTCACCCATTCCGGCATAAACTATCGAGTCTTCCTATCGACGGAGTCCATTCGCTGTTTTAACTGCGGAGAATCCGGACACATCAGTCGTTCCTGTAAGAAACCCCACAAAGATGACAACGAAAATGTAAACACCCTTAACCCCCCTCCCGTCTTCGTCCGACCCTAAACACCCCCGAAACGATCCTGGTCCTACGGCAACCCTGCCACTTCCCGTCCTGGTCCATCCGGTGGCCCCCCTCTGGTGCCGAAGCCCCGTGCTTCGGCGACCGGAGGCCCCTCGGCGTCGGGTCCCGCTCCTGCTGGGCCTGCGGGCCAGACCGGCGGCTCGGCTGCGTTTTCGACCGCGCCGGGCGCCGGTGGCTCCGCGGGCCCTGTGGGGTCGGGGTCCGGTGCTGGGGCTGCCGCCGGAGGGTCGCCAGGCAGTCCCTCCGGTGACCCCTAGATGGATACCTCCACTTTCATCTGGGGCACCCCGCCCGCCATCGGCAGACTCTTCTCCGATGTTGTCCTTGCCAAACGTAAACTCTCCCCTCCCAAATCCAAAGATGACAGTCTCCACCTCGTCCCACTGAAGTCCCCTTAACCCCAGCGAAAACTCCAAAAGAAAGCCGAGTCCCCTACTACCCCGACTCTTTCTCAGGTTCTGGATGCCTGTACCCCCTCGATCCTCACTCCCGATAACCCTACTCCCACTCCCTTCACCTCTGCCTCTCCTACACCCATCCCCACCCCTGCCCCGACCCCCACCCCTGCCCCGACCTCTGATCCCCCCCTCCGCCCCCTCCTCCTCCCCCTCCTCTGCCCCCTCATCTGCCCCCGCCACCCCGGCCTCCACAGTTGATACAGCCGATACGGACTCCTCGCTCTTGGAAGACAGCAGCCAAACTGAAACACAATTTCCCAGCTTCCCCGGCCCTCTCGATACTACACAACTTGCGAAATTCCTGGCGGCGGTGAAGTCTAAAAGAAACCCCAAAACAATCGCTAGGAAATTCACCAAAGATACCCCTGGCCTCATCTCCCAACTCAAACCCCTGTGCAACAGTCCCCTGGTGCAATACACCACGCAGCACAGGATCCGCACACTGATTAAAAAACTTGACGCTTAGACCTAGTATGTTCTGTCCGTACACATTTTGTATTCTGCTAATGACACTGTCACTGATTACCCTTAACACTGGAGGTTGTTCAAGTGTTACAAACAATCTAGCTTTTCAACGTTTTTTTTTGTAACCTCTCGCCCCAACACGATCTTATTCTTTTACAGGAAACTTACACCCTCACTGAAAATTTTCCCTGCTGGAATAATTGGCCAAATTACATACCCGTTTGTGCTCCCGGAACCACACCTGGCTCGGGAGTCACCATCTTAATTTAAAAAAATCTTGACCTCTTGACCTCCAGTGTTATCGGCGCTGGCTACCTTCTTTTTGTCCAAATCAAACACCAGAATACCATATATAATGTTTATAATATACTTGTCCCTCAAACCAATAATACTGCTCTGCAGATTCTTGACAGCCTTCGCTCCCATTGTGGCCAGCACAGTGACGGCGCCATTATCGTTGGAGGTGACTTTAATATTGTACTCTTAATCCCTCTATGGACCGCGTCGATAGGCTTACCGAGCATCGTCCCCGAATCTCAGCGGCTCTAAAAAATGTCATTAATGATTTTGGTCTGTGTGATGTCTGGCGCAGACTGAACCCCAACGAAAAAAATTCACCTGCATGAGGAAAACCCATTTGCTGCCGATAAAATTTCCCGAGTCCGACTAGATCGTTTTTACGCCCCTCCAGAACTTTCTTCCATTATCCGGTCTTGCCAAGTCATCCCCTGCTCTCTTTCTGATCATTCAGCAGTCCAACTTTGTATCAGTCCCCCGTCCCCTCAACATAAAGGCAGTGCTTACTGGCATTTTAATAACACTCTTTTAGACGATCGAAATTACTGCGAAATTATACATCTCTTCTGGTCCAACTGGCAAACAGAAAAACATAACTTTGGAAACATCTGCAAGTGGTGGGATCTTGGCAAGGCCCAATTAAAAAACTCACCCAAAACTACAGCTCCAAAATAGCCAAAGAAAAACGCGCTACTTTCCAAAAAATAAACTCCCAAATTGCAGATCTCCAGTCTGCACCAGACATCACCCCGGCCGCCCAACGGGCCCTGGAGGAGCAGCGTAACGAACTCAACCTGCTCCTCCGAAATCAAGCCCGGGGCGCCCTCGTCAGATCACGTTTTCAGCACGTCAACGAAGTCGATACCAGTTCCTCCTACTTCTTCCATCTTGAAAAATCCCATTCCCAATCTAAAACCCTGTCCAGTGTCCGTCTTTCTGATGGAATGTCACTGAAAACCCCGATAAAATCAAAGCCCACTGCCGAAACTTCTACAAAAACCTTTATAGTCTCACCCCAACTGACGAGGGCGCCCTACAGTCCTTATTACATGATTTACCTATCCTTGACCCCCTGGACGCCGAGGATCTCGATGCTCCTCTGCGTCCAGAGGAGTTAGATGCTGCTGTTAAACAGCTAAATAGAAACAAAACTCAAGGTTACGATGGTCTGACGTCTGAATTCTATATTTGTTTCTGGCCTCTGCTCAAAAATGATTCTTTCGAATTTATAAATTTTGCTGTCACTACCGATCAACTTCCCCTCTCCTTTCACAAAGCTGTTGTTACTCTTATCCCCAAAAAGGGAGACCTCCTCGAAATAGCCAATTGGCGCCCCATCTCCCTTCTCAATACTGATTATAAAATGTTCACTAAAGTTCTTGCTAATCGTTTAAAACAGTACATAGGTAACGTCATTCATTGTGACCAGAGATATTGCGTCCCCGGACGCAGTATATATGACAATTTAAATCTTATTCGTGATGTTTTGTTTTATTGTAATGTTAATAACCTACCTCTAGCCGTGGTCAACCTTGATCAGAGGAAAGCTTTTGACAATGTTGACCACGGCTATCTCTTTACTACAATGAGAGCCATGGGATTCGGGGACCGTTTCTTATCCTATCTTGACCTTTTGTACAGTGGCGCCGAGAGCCACATCAAGGTGTGCGGTTCTTGGACTGCCCCCTTCTCTTTCCAGAAAGGCATCCGCCAGGGCTGTCCGCTCTCGGGGCTGCTGTACACCATTGCAATTGAACCCTTCCTACACACACTTAGAAAACAACTTCATGGACAAAGCGTCTTAATCCCAAATACGCAAAATTACTGCTCGGTTTCAGCCTATGCCGACGACGTTTCCATCTTTGTCACCTCCAATGCAGGATTTCAAACCATCCAAAATGTGTATAGACTGTATAGCGAATCCTCTGCTGCTTCCCTAAATTATGAGAAATCTCAAGGTTTATGGGCCGGATTATGGACCGGACGAGTCGACAAGCCGCTAAATTTCCAATGGAACAATCAAGGCCTCCGTTTCCTTGGAGTTTACCTGGGAAACCACAACAATTACACCAAACAAAACTGGGATAACTGTAAAGAAAAACTATCCAAAACTCTCTCCCGATGGAAATTTCTATCTTCCACCCTCTCTCTCAAAGGCAAAGTGTTGGTGGCCAATCAGTTGGCCGCCACTAAAGTCTTTCATTCCGTAGCCGTCCTCACCCCTCCTGACAATATCCTAGGTGAACTCCAAAAGCTGCTTGTCGACTTCGTCTGGTCCTATAAACGTCACTTACTTAGAAAACATGTACTTTGTCAACCCTGTAATGACGGTGGGCTTGGTCTAGCTTGTCTCCAGGCACGCAGCCTCACCTTCAAATTCACCCTCCTCCGACGCTTTCTCCAGCTTAAATCCCACCCCTGTTTCTCTCTCATGGACCATAACCTTAGACTTTACAAACGCCTTAATCTCGGCCACCAACTATTTTTCACTGTTCTCGACCCCAAATTGTTCACCAGCGTCCCCTGTTTTTACGGTGAGGTATTGCGTGTCTGGATGGCGAGCGGAGCTCGAATCGAGGCACCTCCGGACTCCCTCAACCACATCCTAAACCTCCCCCTCCTCTACCCCCCACTTGTCGAGAATTTCCCGGGCGGTGCGGCCTTCTGTGCCCGGCTCTGGACGGGCGGCGTCAGACTCGTCTGTCACCTCTTCGCTCCCGACTCCTCCACGTGGCTTCCTGCTGAAGATCTCCCTCTCTTGTCTCAGACCCTCCGTCCTCCGTCCCTCCGTCTTCTCCGTCAACACCTCTCTTGCTTGCAACGATCCATCTCGTCATCTTTTCCTGCACTCTTCAACGACACCGGTTTTCTTCACGCTCCTGCTTCTCTCCGTGACGTCTCTTCCAGCCCTATTTCGCCCGGCCGCATCCTTGTCGAAAAGGACAAGGACATTTGTAACCTGTCTACTAAAGCAATCTTCAACTATCGCCTCAACCCTGACCTTCGACCTATCCTCACGCCGTGGCACGGTTTGGGCTGGTTCCCGCCGTCACTGCACGTCCCCTGGAGAGTCATCTACGAACCTCCCGCCTCCAAGAAAGAAGGGGACGTGCAGTACAAACTGTTACACAACGTTCTTCCTTCGCTTACAGTCCTCCGTCACTTCAACCCCAGCATTCCTTCAAGCTGCGGATGGTGTGGCGAGAGAGGTACCATCACTCACGTGTTCGTCACCTGCCGTTCAATCCAGCCTGCCCTCAACTTGCTTCACAGTCTTCTCAGCCGTCTTCTTCCCGCCTTTCATCTCGACTTTGATGTATGCTGGACTCTGATACCGCACGCCCGGGGTCGGAACCGGGAGACCGTCCGCCTGGGAAATTTCCTGATCATTAGTCTTAAAAATATCATTTATTGGCTCTATCGTACGTGTAATTTCATTGACCCCCTCCTTATATTCTTTTAGATTTCCACTATTATCGCCTCACTGACACCATTCCCCCCTTTCTCGACAAGTGGTCCTTTAATAATGTTCTGTTTACTTATAATAACGATAAATTAACTTGGTGGTTGTAATATAATTATGAATGGAATATAATGTAATATATGATTTAATATAATGTATTTATAATGATATAATATTATTTTTTCTCGCATCCCTCCACCCCTTCCCTCCGCGGGTCACTAACGGTGTCGGTAGCCTTACGCACCAAGGCGGGGCGCGGTGAGTTTTTCTCACCGCCGGCACCGGTGACCCGCCTCCCCGAGACCGCCGGTAGCGGGTCCCAGTTTTTACCCGCACTGAGCCTGACGGTTCCCCCTCCCCTCCCCGCCCTCCCCTCCCCGCCCTCCCCGCCCTCCCCGCCCTGCTCAACCCCTTATTTAATGATACTACTCATATTAATTTTGTTTATTACAAATAACGAGTTTTGTCTGTAAATTTTGTTATAATATTAAGTAACGCGCCTTATCTGTATTATTTACCGAGCTCTCTCTGAATTGTTGTCATATAATCATAGCACTTTGCTTACTACTGTATTTTGCTCCTTACTATCGTTTTACTTTTGTATTTACTTGTATATATTGATACTCAAGGATTCAATAAAGTTCCTCCTTGAAAAGTAAAAAAAGTATTTATTTATTTATTTATTTATTTATTTCAGCAGCGGACGTGTGTTCCCTCGAGCTCTGAGTAAGTGTTCTAAAATCTTTGTATCTAGACCTTTTTAGGTCCTTGTTTTTGTATATTTGTGTGAAATATATGTCATAGATCGTGCTAGACCAAGCTTACCGTGTAAATTTGTGTAATTTTTCTGTATTTTAAGGCTTTTTTTTTTTCGTTCGTGTGTCGTTGGTTTCTGTTCTGAGCTGGCCACCATGGCCACTCAAGCAGAACCGCGCACCGTATCTCAACAAAAGCCTATAACCTCTGGTCATTTCTCCATGCTCTGGTGCAACAGGACCCATTGTTCCTGGTGACGAACCGTTTAAGGGCGTCACCAGGAACAATGGCCTGGCTTTCAAAGCATTGGATAACGTCTCTATAGAGTCCTACCTACTCAAATTCCAGGAAGCAATGCCCGAAAAACAAATCGTATCTGCCAGCCGTATCTCGAACAACCGTATTGCTATGTACATGAGTTCCAGGGATGAGGTAGCCGACGCCATTGCCCGTGGGCTGACGTACGGTGACTCCTTCCTGGAGCTCACCCCTCTCATTCGACCCACAACCCGCTTGACGTTATCCAATGTATACCCAGAGATCCCAAATTCCGTTCTCCTTCATAATGTTTCTAGTTTTTGTAAGGTGGTGTCGGCTTTTAGACCCATACCCCTTGGCTTAAAAAACAAACAACTATCACACATCATGTCATTCCGCCGACAAGTCCAGGTCCTCCTCAAACCCAACATCACCCTCCCCGATCACATTAATTTTTCCCATTCCGGCATTAACTATAGAGTTTTCTTATCCACCGAATCCGTTAAGTGTTTTAACTGTGGGGAATTTGGCCATATTAGCCGTTTCTGCAAGAAACCCAAAACCCATGATGACCCCAACAAACCCTCCAACCCCCTCAACCCCCCAACCCCCTCAACCCCCCAACCCCCTCAACCCCCCTCCTGTCTTCGCACATAACAAATCTGACCCGAAACACCCTCCCAAACGTGCCCCCGCCCTTCCCCCTGGCGCTCTCGCGGGCGGGTCTGCCGCGGCTGGTGGTGGGGCGTCTGTCTCGGGTGCTCGGGCCCGGCCTGATGCGGCGGGGGATGGACCTGCATCGGCGTCTGCAGGAGCGTCCGCCTCTGCTGCTGAGGGCCCGACTGGGGCGTGTCCGATAGGGCCCGGTGCGCCCGGGAATGGGCGCTCTCCGCCGCCGGCCCGCGCTTCTGCCCCGAACGCGTGGGGCTATTCTGGCGGCACTCGTGTGGCTAAGTCCGTCACGCCGCCGGGTAGGTCTGGCCCGACCGGTGCCTGGGCCTCTGGCACCGGTCCGGCTGGGCCTGGCGCGGCGGAGGTCCTGTCCGCTCCGGCCTCTGCTGGGGCGGCCGCCTCCGGCGCCGGCGGCTCGGCTCCGACCGTTTCTGACACAGAGGAACCCAGCATGGACACCACCCCTTATATATGGGGTTCTCCCCCTGCCCCATCCAGGAAGTTTTCCGACATAGTCGATAAACGTAAACTGTCCCCCTCCAAGTCACCTGAAGACCAACCTCGCTTTGTGCCGCTAAAATCACCTCTCCCGCAGCGAAAACTAAGAAAACAATCCTCACAGGCCCAACCCCAAGAAAGCTCACCCAGTCTCACCCAAGCTCTCGACCAAACCAGCCCTACACAATCCACGCCAGATCTCTCCCAGACGCCCATGCCAACTTCCCTCTCCGTCACAGATACCTCCCCTGTCCCTCCTGCCAAACTTACCATACCCGAAACACCCACCCCTCTCCTCTCTCCCACCCCCTCCTCTCTCCCACCCCCTCCTCTCTCCCACCCCCACCCTTTCTCGGTCCCGTCATCGGCCCCCTCACCCAACTCCTCCTCTGCTTCCTCGAGTCAGCCCATGTCCACCCCCGGCTCCGTCGACAATGCTAGCGACAATTCGAACTTGTGGGAGGAAGAGGAGGAGTCTTACCCCACCGCCCTCCCCACATACAACCATCCCCTGACCCACCAAGACCTCATCAAATTCATCTCCTCGGTAAAATGCCAAAGAAAACCCAAAAATATAGCTCGTAAGTTTACACACAACTGACCTGGACTTGTTCGGCAACTAAAACCACTACGTAACGCCTCAATGATTCATAATAGCATGCAGCAGAGGATAAAGAAACTAATCACAAAATTGGAGGCTTAATTTTCATTTATTTTTGTATAAAATATTTCATGTGTAGGGCCTATGTATTTTTTATATTTATGGCGCTATCACTGATTACGCTCAACACCGGAGGCTGCTCCCATGTCACCAGGAACGCTTCCTTCAAAACCTATTTCGATCTTCTGCCCCTCAAATATAATGTTATCCTCCTCCAAGAAACTTATCATCTTTCCTCTAATTGTCATTACTGGAAAAATTGGTCAAATTTTGTTCCTTTCTGCGCTCCTGGTGGTTCCCCCAGTTCCGGTGTAACCACCCTTGTCAAAAATGACATTGATGTTGTAGCCTCCGGTGTTGTGTCAAAGGGCTCTATCTTATTCCTTAAAATTAAACTTGATGACAATATTTATAATATATACAACTTTCTTGTTTGGCAATCCAATGCGTTCGCCCTAAACTCGATAAATGACTTCAACACCCACTGTGACCAACAACAAGATGGCCCTGTAATCATTGGTGGCGATTTCAATTGTACTGATAATCCCTCCATTGATCGTCTGCATAGGCCGACCGAGCATCGTCCCCAAGTCGCATCGGCTCTCAGAAATTCCACACATTGTTCCTCTCTCTGTGACGTCTGGCGCAGATTGAACCCCTCTGAAAACAAATACACCTGGTTTAGAAATAGCAAAACGGTCCCTGGCGGAATTTTTAAAGCCAGGCTTGACTGCTTTTATGCTCCCCTCAGTATTGTTCCCCTTATTTACTCCTGTCAAATCATTCCTTGTTCTCTATCCGATCATTCTGCCGTTACTCTCTGCTTGAAATGCCCTTCTCCCCATAATAAAGGGAGCGCCTATTGGCATTTTAACAATTCCCTACTTGACGACCAAAACTTTCATGAAATCATTGCTCCTTTTTGGTCAAACTGGCAACTTGAAAAATCTTCCTTTACAAATATATGTAACTGGTGGGATCTGGGTAAGGCACAAATCAAGTCCCTTACCCAGACCTACTGCAAGGAAAAAGCTAGAAAAAAACGAAAAATATTTCAGGAGATTAACTCCACTATCGAGGACCTTGAATCTGCGCCAGACCTCACTCCCGAAACCCAACGGGTGCTCCAGAGAGAGGAATTAAATTTGTTTTTAAAAAATAGGGCCCAGGGCGCACTCGTCAGGTCACGGTTTCAACACATCAATGAGGTTGACACCAGCTCTTCGTATTTTTTCAATTTAGAACAAACCCACTCTCAATCTAAAAATGTATCTTGCCTTCGTCTCCCTTCGGTACTCCTCACGGAAGATCCCGAAGAAATCAAAATTCAATGTCGTAATTTTTACACAAATCTGTATAGCAGCACCCCTACTGACGAGAGCGCCCTCGGGCCCCTCTTGCGGGATTTGTCCCAGCTGGATCCTGTAGACGCAGAGGACCTCGATGCTCCTCTGCGTCTCGAGGAACTAGAAGTTGCTATCAAGCAGCTTGGCAAGAACAAAACCCCTGGTATGGATAGACTCACCTCCGAATTCTTTTCCTCTTTCTGGCCCCTTCTCAAAGATGACCTCTTTGAAATTTTTCAATTCGCCGTCGATTCGGACAGTCTTCCCAACTCTTTCCACAAAGCTGTAATCACCCTCATCCCCAAAACAGGAGACCTCTGCGACCTCTCCAACTGGCGCCCTGTCTCCTTACTTAATACTGATTACACATTTTTGCCAAGCTGCTTGCTAACCGACTGAAACAATTTATTTCCTCTGTGATTGATGAGGATCAATCTTACTGCGTCCCCGAACGCACCATTTACAACAACTTAAATCTAATTCGTGATTCAATTCATTATTGTAATTTTTTGATCTCCCATTAGCCGTGGTCAACCTCGATCAGAAAAAAGCTTTCGATAATGTTGACCACGGCTACCTCTTGACCACCATGAGAGCCATGGGATTTGGGGACAAATTTCTATCCTATATTGGTCTTTTGTACGGCGGTGCAGAGAGTCACGTTAAAGTCTGTGGCTCTCTGACCGCACCCTTTCCCTTTGAAAAAGGGATTCGTCAGGGGTGCCCACTTTCGGGCCTACTCTATTCTATCGCCATCGAGCCTCTACTCAGTTCTCTACGTAGAGAACTGTTGGACAAAAGTCTTCTTATCCCAACACTCAACGCCGTTGGTCGGTCTCCGCCTATGCAGACGACATTACAATTTGTGTAACTCAAGACTCCGGCTTCGATGCCGTTTATGATTTATTTAGTAGATCCTCTGCTGCTAGCCTCAACTATCAAAAATGCAAGGGTCTATGGGTCGGGTCCTGGACTGGACGAACCGACAAGCCACTTGACTTTCAATGGAATAATCAAGGTCTACCCTTTCTTGGAGTTTACCTAGGGAACAACGATAATTGCACTCAACAAAATTGGACTATTTGCAAAGAAAAACTTAGCAAAACCCTATCTTCCTGGAAACACTTCTGTTCTCATCTCTCTTTTAAGGGCCGAATTCTCGTGGCAAACCAACTCGCCGCTTCCAAAAACTGTTCACCGCATAGCTGTCCTTCCCTGCCCTGTTAATACCCTGGGTGAACTCCAAGACATGCTTGTCGATTTCGTCTGGTCCGGCAAGCGACACTTCCTTAAGAGACATGTCCTGTTTGAAAACCCTCTTAAAGGTGGGCTTGGTCTAGCCAGTCTCCAAGCACGCAGCCTCACTTTTCGCTTTAATCTCATCCAGCGTTACCTTCAACCGAATTCCCACCCCTGTTTCAATTGCATGGACCACAATCTCCGCCGATATAAAAACATGAACATGGACTATCAAATTTTTCTTCTAGACATTGATTCCCATTTTTTTACCAGTTTAACTGTTTTCTATAGTGAGGTCCTGCGTGCTTGGACGACACTCGGAGCTCGAATGGAAACACACCCCAAATCAATGTATTGAATCTCCCCCTCAATATTACCCCATTTTCACCCGCAATTTACCCGGGCACGCGGCTTTCTCTGCGAGGCTCCTTGCGGGCGGAATCAAAATCCTAGGAGACCTCGTCAACATCAACACCGGCAAATGGCTTCCGGCCGAAGACCTCCGTCCCTCTACTTCAAGTTTCCGTGCTCCGTCTCTTCGCATCCTTCGACAGGAACTTTTACGCCTTCACCGCACCATCTCGGAAAACTTCGCCACGGTTTTCGGAGAGCACGGCTTTCTACAAAATCCAGTACTTCTTCGTAACATCCCTTCTCGTCCTGCTTCACCTGGTCAAGTCCTCTTCGAGGGTTCCACGGATGCTCTCTCTGCTTCTTCAAAATCTATCTACGGAACCCTCAATCTCCACATCAATGATCTCCCGTCCTCCTCGTCTACACACTGGCACGAACTCGTTTTCCTCCCTCCTTCGCACAAGATCCCCTGGAAGGTTATATACCAACTGCCGACCTCGAAGAAGGAGGGAGACGTCCAGTTCAAACTCTTTCACAACATCCTGCCTTCTCTGCCAGTTCTTCATCATCTAAATGCTTCAATCTCTCCGTCCTGCGGATGGTGCGGTGAAAAAGGCTCCATACGTCATCTTTTCATCACCTGTCCTGCTATCCAACCTGCTCTCGACGTCCTTCACGATCTCCTTTCGAACCTTCTCCCGGATACGCCCCTCGACTTCGACCAATATTGGGGACTGATTTCGCACGCGAGGGGCCACAGCAGGGAAGCCGTGTGCCTGGCTAACTACCTCATTGTAAGCCTCAAGAATGTTATATACCACCTCTACCGAACAAGTAATTTTTCCGCCCCATCTCGTGTGGAACCTCCGGCTTAAAATGAAAATTTAGCTGGAGTTCAATTTTCACACCCTGAATCACTCCCTACCAAAATTCGTCACTAAATGGTCCATCAACGACGCCTTCTTCATTCTCGAAAATGACAAGTTGACATGGTCGATTTGATTTGGTTTTCATTTTTTTTATGTAAACCGCTGTATTATTCTTGTTTACAAATAAAAGATTCTTCCTGACCCTTGTCACCCCTTCCTTCTTTCCCCGCAGGTTGTTGGGCGTGGGTAGTCATTGCCACCCCAAAGGCAAGACGTGGTGATTCCTTTCACCGCCCACGCCCGCTACCTATCCCCGCATGGGGGACTGGCAGTGGGCACTTTTTGCCCACACCCAGATGCCAAGGATCCCATGCACCCCCTTTCTCCTCCCTTCTACCCACTCCCCCCCCCCCCCCCCCCTGACAAGGGAATGGATGTTCTCTTTATAATTAAATTACGAAATTTGCTTTATGCTTCGTCACCGTGGTTAGCCGTTTTGGCAGTAGTATGCAGCCAATAGGCGAGCCACGGTGGCGTCGCATAGTTTTTCTCTTCCTGGTTATTATTGTATTTCATTTAAATGTTTTTGTAGTTTTGCCGTCTTTCGCCTTGTTGCCACCCTTCGGAAGGACTTGGGGTATCCAGCTTCCGACAGTGGCAACCTGGCTGGACGGCATATTTACTATCAAGCTTTTCTTCTGGTTTTCATGTCCACTTCTGATTTGCTTCGTCACCGTGGTTAGCCGGTTTGGCAGTAGTATACAGCCAATAGGCGAGCCACGGTGACGTCGCATAGTTCTTTCTACTTGTCTTATTAATGATTATCTTTGTTGTACTTAACGTTTTTCTCTTTGTCACTTAAGTGCTTCAGTTTCATGTTATAATTTTTGTCATTCGCTACCAATTGAGTTCTACTATTCTTTTATTTTTGTATATACATGTATATTAATTTAATATTGTTCTTTTCTGTATTTGAGGAGTTTCAAAATAAAGTACCCTCTTTGAAAAGTAAAGAAAAGTATCTATTTATATATTTATCTATTTATTTATTTATTTATTCATTTATTTATTTATTTATTAATTACATTTCTTTACCTAGGGTGTGCCCAAACAGTTTAAAACTGGTTTCCACTGGGGCCCTGCATATTATAAGTTAAAACTGAATATTTACACATTCATACAAAATATTTAAACAAATACAATAATGTTTACACAAGTAAATCTATTTCCGGTTAACTTTTCAACTCTCCAGTAGAAGCCTATTGCTGATTTACAGGATGGGCGAAAAACCCGCGAAAAAAAACTTTAGGGTTAAAAACAAGGGGAAATTCCCATCCGGCTCTAAAGTATTTTGGCAACCAAGTTTATAACTCCGCAGATCAGCGTAAATGGCAGAAATATCACTAATAGATGGCTTTACGTAGCTCCGATTTAAATGTACTTAAGGAGTTTATGGTTCTCATTTGTTCAGGCAAATTATTCCATATGCTGGCACCACGGGCGTCGCTAGACCATTTTGAATGGGGGGGGGGGGGGGTGCCATCATGAAATTTGCGACGGACCGTCACGCAAAATGAGTGTAATTGGTAGTCTGATTCCCCGACCTGACACTTAAGCCTGGTTTCCATATCGACTTAAGAAACGCAGAGAGCAACATAAACAGCACCCAAACTACAGCACAGACATAGGAAAACATTTCCTCCGTAAACGTCGCGGGCAACCAAGACAGACGTAAACTATATCGCAGACGATCGTCTGCGTATATCCCTATCGTTTGCCCGCTTATAGTTTCGGTGAATAGAAACACATTTCCGTCACAGAATCAATCCCACAATGCCATGCAGAGTATCCGATGTTTCCGCTTGTACTTTATTGAATTGAATTGAAAAGAGTCTGCACTCGAATAAAAATGATTTGTTGAGCGCCGCCATATTAGACGAGCTGGCTAGATGCATGGACGCAATTATAATTACGTCGCGTATTGGATCGATCGCAGCGCCCTCCAGACGTCGCAGCACGTCCCGCTTACGACGGTTCCGCGTACTGTATGCGCAGTCTGTAAAGGCGCAACGGAGATATGGAAACAAGGCTTTAAGCCTGGTTTCCATATTATCGCAATGAACGCCGAAAGCACACAAGATGGCAAGTCGCAGACGTCCGGGTAGAGACGGTTCTGGACGTCATTCGGCTGAAAATTTTCAACAAAATGGCGTCCGAATGCTTAAAAATGTCTCACTGAAATGGCGTTTTTTAGTACTTCACACTTTTCTGAAAGCTGAACTGATATTTCATTTCGATAGATTTCAATTACAGGCAGCTATTTTACTTACATTTATGCTCATATTTCTTGGTCAAATGATAAAATGGGTCAAATTTGTGGCACTCAAGCGGTGAGAGACATCGTTGAATGCACGGCGTGCCAGTATACGTATATTTGAATGGGCTACTACTCTCACGACGCTACGGCGACAGTCGGCAAAGTTGAACTTGGAGCAAGTTCGGGTGCTGCTGATCTAGTCCCTTTTGTCAGTTTTGCGATTTATATCACGCATGCGTGGTCTGTTTTCACTCGAACGCATCTAGTCGATCAACTACGTCAAATCTAGTTTGTGCAGCAACAACAAACTGTAAAGAATGTCGTCTGCTAATTGTTAACGAAGCAAATGTTGGTACGTCATTTCTATTTTCTATTATGTATTTCTTTTATTTTCTCTATTTAACTTTAGTGCAATAAATCATTCATTATCTCATTGCAAAGAGTTATTATCATTAGACAAAACTAACAATTTACTGTAAACGTTTGCAAAACTTGCCCAGTTTACCTATCCTCCATCTTGAAACCGTGACGTAACTCGCGAGTGACTAGAGAAACCAGGTTGATCCAGTTGGACCATGCAGCTAGTCAAACCACGCAGCGTTCGAGTGACATCTAGATTGACTAAGGTTAAGTCTAGTCAGTCTAGTCGCCTAACCGAACTTGCTCTTGGTTGCATTGGGGACTCTTCGGCGACGCTGTCGGCGATTATAACGACTATATGGAAACCAGGCTTTACCTGACCTACATTTTATTAACGTCGGCGTAATTGTCAGGTCAGGGAACCGGACTAGTGCAAAGGGGTGTAAAGAGGGATGTTAAAGGAAATGTGGGAATTGTGGTTTGGGTGGGATGAAGACTCCTAATTATTACGGTGTGTAGGTGTGGAAATTGGAACTCATCATCTGTTCATCGCCTCGGCTTTTTAGACCACTTGCACAACAATTGAATCAAATTCACCCTCTCGGTAAGGTCTTTCTCACAGTTCAGTAGCAGCAAACTGTCTCCTGTCGTCACTAAGGCTATGTTCAGACATCGTTTTAGTTAAAACGGTAAAGGTTAAAACGGCGCTCATCACAGGTGGCCGGTCGTCAAACTAAAACGCAACGAGCGTCCAGACACCGTTTAAAGTACAGCGAGTTCAACTCGAAGTGGTTCATCTCCGTTTTGGGGTCACGTAGAACTTCCGCTCATTTACATTAAAGGAACCATGCTTCTCAAATTGACCGGATCACATTTTATTTCATAAATATATTCATATATATGTATTAAATGTGAATTAAAAGCCAAACTGGTTCAAGCGAAGTTTTAGTGTGATTATTTGCCGCTCAAAAATTGACCCCCCCTTTTTGAAATTTGTTGAGACTCAAATTGAGGGCGCTGTTCGTGACGTCGACCGAGGCACCGAAATTCATGGATCGACTCGATAGTCTGGACCCGGCCCGTATACACACACACTAGGTCTACACGTGCAATTTCGTAAGTTGCAACAACTAACATCGAACTTACCCTGATTTTCTCCCTTTTAGCGAAGGCTCCTCGGGGAATGGGCCGTTTAACTGCTTTCGCCTTTATCTTACTCACATCTGGGAACTTTGTTGGGATGGCAGTGGACTTGAGCATATTATTAATGGTCATCCCAAAGGATTTGAAAATACTAGTATCGAAACACGACGGCTCAAAGTGGTTGCTACGGCTGCAAGCTTGAGACGGCGTTCACGGATCTTTTCCGTCACCTTCGGCATATGCCGGCGTAGAGGTCTACATTCCTCATGTGGTCCTGCCACGAGATGTTCAGGGCCATGCGCAGCATCCTGGTGTAACACCCATCCAAAGACTTCTCCATCTTAGTAGTGAGGGTCCAGGTCTCAGCCTCGTACAAAAGTACTGCCTCAACTGTAGAAACAAACAGTGACCTTTTCAGTTGATCACTGAGCGCCGATGACCACACCTTTTTCATGTTGTGGAGTGCTGACCACGCCTGTCCTCTTCGGGTCTTGAGGTCTTTATCACTGGAGTTGATCCATGCTCCAAGGTACTTGAAGTCTGATTCGACCCTGAGAGTTGTACCATCCCTCGTGCGGACAGCCGTGTCATTGGTGTTGTAGGCTAGCACCTTGGTCTTCTTTGTGTTCAGCTGGAGGCCAACCTTCAAACACTCCTCCTCGACCGATGACAAAAGGTCTCGAGCCTGCTCCACTGTATTTGAGACCAGTGCGATGTCATCTGCGAAGTCCATGTCAGTGATCGTCACAGGAGACACTCGCCGGCTCTTGCGGGGCACTATGGTGAAACCCAGCTCTTCTCTCCCGTCGATGGCCTTCCTCAGGGCGTAGTCGAGGACAATGATGAAGAGAAATGGGGCCAATGTGTCACCCTGAAGCACACCTGCCATGATGTCAAAGGACTCTGTGTCACCATCTGGTGAAGTGACCCTGGCCTGTGTGTTTGCGTAGGTCGCCCCAATAACTTTTATTAACTTATTGGGGATCCCGTATGCAGTGAGGATGTATTGTTGGCGAGAAGAGAGTAATCTTCAATCAGTTCCAGCAAACGCACCCCGTTGTCATTCGTGACTTGATGAAAGGTGAAAGGAGCATCCCCCTGTCCCAGTCGGGCATTAAAGTCCCCAAGGATGGCGAGGAAGTGATGCTGGGGAACAGCCTCTACTGCTCGTCTTAGCTCATCATAGAACTTCCTCTTCTCCTCTTCAGGTGCTAGGAGAGTTGGCGCGTAGGCCACTACGGTGGTGAGGATTGGATTGCTTTTGAAGGAGGCAGTGATTACCCTATCATAAGTCCGGGTAACACTGACAATCGTCCTCTGTGCCTCCCTGTTCAGCATGAGCCCGACCCCACCAGTTGCCGCCTGAGCTTCGTTTTTCCAGGCTGATGCCGTGACAAGGTAATATCCCTCAATCATGTTGGTAACCACGGTTTTCCTCATGCAATCAGCGTGCACCCTCCTGTGCTCCTGGATCCCACACACGGCCACTCTATGTCTCCTCATTCTTTCCACTAACTCCTTGGCTCTCTTGTCCTTCCTGATTGTTTGCACATTCATGGTGGCAAGAGACAAACTCCTCTTACATCTTAGTAGCGCGTCGGTTCTCCGGCACCCGTCAACCGCCCCCCTCCCCAAGGAAACCTTGGGGTTTAAGGGAGCGCCATCATCATGCTCGCAAGGCGAGCGTGGGCGAGTCCCCTCCGCTAAGCTCCTGGGGACTTCGGCCGCTGGCAGTATACGATTCATCATTGGATTTAAGATCATGATTAGGATTTCATTTGCGAAAGTAGTACTCAGGTGGTCGCAACTCCTCTCCCAAGACATGTGGTTTGAAGTCAGAGTTTTCCTTCTCCTAGGAGGGCAAACCTTCCCAGGTTAACGAGCCCCTCCTGCCCGGGTTTAGAATCGGAGTACCATCTCCTAGGTGAATTGCCTCCCATGGCTGTCGAACCCCACCTGCCCGGAGCCATCTGGTTTTGAGGCGCCAGAAACTCGCCTTTCACACCTCTGCCATCGGTTAAAAAAACAGGGATCGGCACATGAAGCCAAGCAGTAGGAGTTTGACTAGGAGAAGCTATTTGAGACGCAGACCATATGGGACATTTCGAGGATGGAAAGTGGCTCAATACTCCCCACAATCCCGGTCATATCCTAATCCTTTGACCTTTGACTAATAGCAGGTACTTATATAGCGCTTTTAGCAAGATCAAAGCGCTTTACAAAGAAAAGAAAACAATAAACAACATATCAAACAACCTGGAAGTGTCTACAAATTACTTTTGGTATTTGGAAAACAAGTGAGTTTTGAGATGTTTTTTGAAAATTTGTATGGATGGTGCGTCTCAGATATGAGGTGGAATTCTGTTCCATTCTTTTGGACCTGCGATGGAGAACGCTTTGTCACCTGTGGTTTTGTGTTTGTTGTGACAAGCAAACGGGACTTATCAGATGAAGACCTAAGCCCCTCCCGACCTGCTTGATGTGGGAATAATAGGTCAGTAAGGTAGGAGGGTGATGAACCATGTTGAGATTTATACACAGTCAGAAGAAATTTGAAAAGAATACGGTAATTAAGTGGTAACCAGTGTAGTTGCATAATGAGATGTGATGCGTCATGAAATCTGTCAACTGAATACACGAGCCTAGCTGCACGATTCTGAAGTGTCTGTAGTCTGTTGAGCTCACCCTGACTGACACCATACAATAAAGAATTACAATAGTCAAGGCGAGAAATGATGAGGGAACGGACTACATGATTACAGGTGTCGAGATCAATGAACTTGCGGTTGCGTAAGTGGAAGTTGAGAGATTTACAGACTGATGTAATGTGAGGGGACATGGACATTGAAGAATCGAATATGACTCCTAGATTTCTAACTGTAGGAGAAGGATGAATTATGGAATCACCAACCTTGAGGACAATTTCAGGGAGTGTGTTCAAGATTCGAGGTCTGGCTGCAATAAAAAGATGGGTTTTATCATCGTTGAGTTTCATTTTGTTGGTAATCATCCAGTGCCTTACTTCAGTTATGCAAGCTGAGAGTTTACCAAGTGCTCGATCTGAATCACCTACCATGGAGGGGTTGAAATAGGTATACATTTGGGTGTCATCGGCATAGATGTGATAATTCATGTTGTGATTCTCAAGGATAGCACAAACGGGTTGGGTGTAAAAAATGAAGAGCAGTGGTCCCACAACAGAGCCATGCGGAACACCAAAATCAACTGGTTGCTCATCAGAGAATGCTCCAGAGATGCCCACACGATGACGGCGTCCCGCAAGATAGCTGTCGAACCACTGCAAAGCCGAACCTTGAAATCCGAAAGATTTAGAGAGTCGGTCAATCAGACGGTTGTGATCAACCGTGTCAAAGGCAGACGATAAGTCCAACATGACGAGCAAAACTGCCATATTTCTGTCAATTGCTCGCATGATGTCATTTTTGACTCGCAGCAGACCCGTTTCAGTGCTATGGTTGGATTTGTAAGCAGACTGGAACGTCTGGTGGAGATGGTTGTCATTGACATGATCGTTGACACGGCTTATCACCATCCTCTCTAAAACCTTGGAGAGGAAAGGAATTTTTGAAACAGGCCGATAGTTTTTGAACTCGTTGGGGTCAAGGTTTGGTTTCTTGAGTATGGGAGTAACAATGGCTTGACAGAGGGAACGTGGAAAAGTATCTGTAGAAAATGAGCAATTAGCAATATGAGTAATGTATGGGACAAGGACATTAATATTAGCTTTTAACAGCCAGGTGGGCATAGGATCAAGAGAACAGCATTTGTTGGAACCGGAACCAATAACTCTATGTGTCTCCTGATTATCAACCCTATCAAACTGCGAAAGAACGATATCGGAGGAGATATTAACATCATGGGATTGTGACTTAACAAACTGTAAATTACGTGTACAATCAAGCTCAGATCTGATTCTAACAATTTTTTCGGTAAAGAAATGACAAAAGTTATTGCAAAGATCTTTCAATGAGGAAGATCTAGGGTACTTAGTGGGATCATCATTAAGCAATTTGTGAACCGTTCGATATGTCCCTGGTGTTACTTGTGGCTAGTTTCTCTCTGAAATATGAGGCTTTCGCAATCTGGATGAGATGAGCAAGTACAGTGAGTTGTGATTGATAGGCTTCTCGATGTATATCCAACTTGGTCTTTCGCCACCTCTGCTCACGCCGTCTCTTAAGTCGTCTTGCCTCGCGGATGTCGTTGTTAAACCAGAGTGCTCTGGGACGTACTATGCGGTCCAGAGTTAACAGTGGACAATGAACATCAAGGGTTTTTAGGACGGTGGCATTGTAAAAATCTACCTGTTTGTGGACACTCGTGAGTTCTAGTATTGGCTTTAGATTAGCGTCAAGATCCCGTACAAATGCATCAGCATCTACAGACCTAAAGTCGCGCCGTACTGAACGGATCGTTGGAGGATCAGTTCTTTTGCGGTTGAGTATGAAGTGTATGGAATGATGATCCGACATCAGATTCTCGTGTATGACACAATCATGAACCAAGTCATCACCTCGACGGGCAATAACAAGATCCAAAGTATGCCCATGTGTGTGAGTAGGGCCAGATACATACTGGTGGAGGTCAGCACTGGACAAAATGGTGAGAAATTTTGAAGACTCCGGCTTAGACGGATAATCAATGTGAATGTTAAAGTCACCTAGTATGACGTGTTTACCAGGAAGGTTATCTGTCTGGATTAAGAGGTTTTCAAATTCAGTCAGGAACTCAGATACTTTGAACCTATTTGCTAGCGACGGGGGTGGTCTGTAGACGGCAACAAAAAGTACAGACTTGGTGTAATCTGTCACGAAGGCATGTTCAAAGGTGGTGGCCGTGATAGGGCTGGGGATAGCTGTAAGATTCAGAAGGGTCTTATAGATCACGGAAATTCCTCCATGGAAGTCAGTTCCTCCACGAGGAAAGTTAATAAATGAGTAACCAGGAGGGGAGCATTCACCAATAACAACATGGTCATCTTGGTACAGCCAGGTTTTAGTCAAAAACATTGCATCGATATCTTTCTCTGTTATATAGTCGGACAAAATGGCAGTTTTATTGCGTATGGAATGAGCGTTCCACACACAGATACGCAGGTTGCCATGATGAAAACTCGGGACGCATTTGATGGTATGAAGATTGTTTGGGTTTTGACCTGTTCCATTGTTATTTTTATTGTACATGCAGGCAGGTGATCTGGGGCGGTGCAGGACAGTAATAGGTCTAATAGTTGTAGATCTATGGCAGTGTTGCTTACGCACGCCAGCTCTGCACCCTCTGTGAGTGGGAAATTTGGCCGGAATGTTAAAAGATTTGATTAACTGCCAGGTTTGAAGGGGGAGTCTCATACTGGGATCGTTGAAACGTTTTAGTTCATCTCTGAAATGACATGGATTTTGAATTGGCGTTCCGGATTCACTGTGGTTTGTAAGGTTCCCATCGATGGAAGGATGTGATCGTAGTGGATGTGGACCAGGATTAGGATTAATGAAAAGTGGCAGATGAGTTACAGCAATACGGTAGTCTTGGACCAAAGAATTTGCAACATAGCTTTCTGGTGCAGCCATAACGAAGGGAAAACTGCGATCCGCAGACTCCATTCACACACAGAACGAAGCATGGGTTCAGGACAATGCAAAGCACAACAAGCAGAGCAGGTACCATTGTTCAGGTATTGTGCAGGATGGTCTGAAGAGATACCGGTAGTTGATGTTCGCTGAGGTCGTAAAAACTATTGTGTGTCTATTGTGCAGGCTCGTTGAGTTGTGCATGGAAAAACCCAAATGTCTTCAGCAGTGAAGGCAGCAGACAAGATACAAAGAAAGTCACCTCAAATATCTCAATATACCGGGGAAAATTCGACGCTGCGATATGATCAGACGGGTCACCACATCAAAACTCAGCTGTCATCCCAAGATTAGTAGAAAAGACACCTCCGGAAATCAGCAAAACTGTACAAAAAGGAGTGATCTTACAAACGTGGCAGCCTGTTAGGCGCGCACATAAAAGAAATAATATTTACAGACTGACTACGATCGCCTAGGTACGACTTAAAACCAATTATTTACAGAAGATGACATATTCAGCTTCTTCAATTATTTGCCTAGTAGGATTACATGATCCACACAATCAAAAGCTTTACTGAGATATATGAACACGCTACCTGTAACTTTACCTTGCTCCATAGCCTCAAAACACTTTTTTGTTAAATCGGGTAGAGTGCTTTCAGTTGAGTACAAGGGTCTAAATCCCGATTGGCAACTAGGTATCAAATTGTTATCATCGAGGTAGCTATATACTGCCGAGTGCACCCATCTTTCTAGAATCTTAGAGATAATTGGCAGTATAGAAATAGGCCGATAATTACCTGTACTCCATTTATCTCCTCCCTTGTGAATTGGTGTTACCAAGGCGTGTTTCCAATCTTTAGGGTATTGCTCGCATCTTATGGAGAGGTTAAAAATATGTTAGAGATTTAGTAATATAAGGGGAAGCAATTTTAATCATTTTAATAACACTGATGCCATCCAGACCTGTTGCTTTCCCAACCGACATGGATGACATTTTCTTTTGAACGAACTCTTCTGTAATATTAGGTACAGTGCATTCTTCAAGTTCATCCAGAGAATCAACGATAGAGGCGTAGGTATCATTGTTTTCAAGTTCGCGCGATGGACAATTTCCAGCTGTACGTTTTCCTATTGTAGAAAAGTGTTCATTTAATGTATCAGCAATGTCGGTGGGATCGTCAATATTTTCTCCATTTGGGGAAGTGATAGAAATTGGAGCAATTTTCTGTTTCTTAGGAAGTACCTCCTTTAGTTGTTTCCATAGCATAGATGAATTACTTTTATTTTCTTCTATAGATGATGTATAGTATTCACTCTTCTTAGTGCGGATTTTATTAGTTACATTGTTCCGCAGCTTTTTGTAAGAGTCCCAATCGATCTGTGAGCCTGAGCGTTTTGCGATTTTGTGTGCACGATCCCGCTGTCTCATAAGTTTAAGAATTTCGCAATCGAGCCAAGGTAAAGAGGCACCCCGAATACGTTTAGTTTTGATTGGCGCATGAAAGTTAATAATACTCATAGTGCCATTTGCATTACGCTTCATCAACATCATAAGAGTCCAGTACATCTTGCCATGGTGCATTAAGGAGGTCGTCTTTAAATGCATCATTGTCTATATTTGTAAGAACTCGAAAAATGTATTGAGCGACCTTTAATTTTTGGTGTTTTCCAACTATGTTGACCATAAACAAGATAATGGTCACTGATAAGAACTGGTAATACACCACATTCCTTTATTAGCTCTGGATGGGAGCTGAAAATGAGATTGATTATTGTTTGAGTGGACTCACGTGTTGAGTCATGTATGAGTTGCGCCAATTGGAATAAACCAAAACAAGAAATAATTGGGTTTGAGTTCATACTATCCTCGTCAACTGAAACATCATAATTAAAGTCCCCAGTTACAATAATTTCTTTATATTCACAGGAGGCCTTATTAATAATATCACTTAGTTTATCAATGAATTCAACAGAGCTTGAAGGTGGCCTATAAATAGAACTAATAAGCACAGGCTGTCTTTGTTTACACTTAATTTCAACCCATATGCACTCGACATGATCTGTTTTAAGATCCTCACGACGTGTGAAAGTTAAATTGTTTCGGATGTGCATGGCAACCCCACCACCTTGCCGGTTCCTGTCTTTTCTGACAATGGAATAATTTGGTAATGTGATTTCATCGTCGGAGATTGAGGCATTGCAGAAAGTTTCATTTAGACAGAATAATATCGAATGTATTTGTAGACATTGACATTTTAAATTGGTCAAATTTGTTTATTAAACTTCTCACATTAAGATGGGCGAATGAGAATCCCCCGGAGCTTCGGTTGTAGATAACGCCGTCTGTTAAGTCTATCGTAGATTTTTGCCTTGTGGATTGAGCAGCTCTCTGACCGTTGTTAGGTATTGGTTCCATTCCTGGCCTCGATAGTGTGTCTGGGCTAGTGGCTGACGGAGATGGGTTGGATGCTGTTTTTGATACGGGTGTGGGTAGTACTGATTTGCCATTTGAAAATTCGTCGGGACATCACGATTCGCTGCAGTCCGCTCCTTCACGACATCAGAGTTTAAGGTCTTGCCGAACGGGGTCCTCTGGTGTGTGATGCGGCTAGCAGTGGTCTTATGTGGTCCTGCGACGTGTTGGATAATGTTCATGGTAAGTAGACGCACTCCTGTCGAGTTGAGGTGCACGCCATCCTATACAAGGTGATTTGGGTTGATGTTTCCATTGTCAATGAAGCCCCAGTTATTTTGTCTTGCTATTGACTTAAGCAGATTATTAGAGTCATCTACCTTCTTGCGTTTTGGCACTGTTTGGTTTTTGCGATGTATAATCGACGAGATTGTTACTGATCTTGGTTGTAGTGATTCACCGAGGAAAGGGATCTTTGCAGCAACAGTCTCTGGGTTGTCAGAAGTATTATTGGTCCCAACATGAAGGATTACTCCAGAGACGTCGTGCTTGGCCGACATCTGTATGGCGTTAGGAGCAATATCTTCGATTTTTGCTCCACGCATGGTATGGCACATCACTTTCTTTTGCCTGCTCAAGCTCCTGGGTTGTAGCCGTTTGATCATTGAGTCACCGATAATTAGGATATCTGCATGGTTGTGTTCGCTAGGTGTGGGTGGCCGTTTTTTCATGGTAGGTGTCGGTTTCTGCTTTGTTGTGGTCAGTTTTTGTGCTTTTCCCGGTATTGCTCGAGCTGCTCTTGAAAAGAGGCCTTGTTTTTTAGGGACAGGACTTGTTTAGGGGAGTACAGGACCCCTGTTCCTTGCCAGGCTGGACTTTGGGCTGCATGGCTTCGTAGTAGGAGTCGATCAGGAACTCGGCTTCGGTCCGGGAATCATCAAAGCTGTTTTCGATGTTGACCGGATCGACATCCTCCGTCGCCAGTGCAGCAAAGCGGTTGCTTGTTGATACCGCTGGACTGGCTAAACCCATGGTGGTACTCGGGTTGTTCTGGCTCAGGGCACAGGGCTGGCGTTTCGAATGGACATCGGCTTCACGAGAAGAAGGGCTCATCAGCATATCAATGGTAGAATGGAGAGCGTCACATTCCTTCTTCAAGTGGTCAATTGTTTCCCTTTGGGAAGAGGAAGATAAAGAAATCTGGCCAGAAAGTGTTGCAATTTGGTCTGAGAATTTCTGATCAAGTAAATTTATGTCGTTCTGAACCTGTAGGATGGCTTTATAAATAACATGTAGGGTGGGTTCAGATTCTGGATCGAGGGCTATAGCACCTGTTAAATCTCGATCCGCAGTGCGCTTTGTTGGCTTCGGTTTAACCTGACAAGCTGAACTTAAACAAGACCTAGGAAAACTGTTCCGATGACCAAAAATGTAGAGACATAGTTCCTTGATGTCATCGGCCGCTGTTTGTGTGGACCTACGGGATTTTAATGAGAAATTACAAGACAATTGGGTACTTAGCTTTGTTGAAGAGTCGTTTGTCTCGTTGCCATCTTGGAAATCGTCACGGTACTTCTCCTTTGCAGACTCAAAGATCAAATTCCTTGCCGGTAGAAGCTCATCAATAGTACAGTTACTTCTCAACAGTGACTCTATGGGCGCAGACGGTGTACTCTGTAGTTTTGAGACTATCTGCTCTATCTTAGAGTCAAGTTTTGATAGAAAACTCGGAGAGCCGATGTGACACACGTCTTGTTAGGGTTAGGGTTAGGGTTAGGGTACCCTAGCGATTTTTATCGATTTTGTTTCAAAAATACAATTTTTACTAATATGCCTTAACTTCATTCTACAGACATGTAGGATAATTAGAAACCCATCTAGCGTTTTCCCCGGGCATATTTAATGGGGAAATGGAAATATTCCAACAATTTTGGAAAAATATGAAATATTAGAAAATTCACAACTTATCCAATGGCAAGGGTAGGCCTACCCCTTTTGCAAAACAAATATAACAACTTATCCAGTGTTGATCCCAGAAAACTGAAATTGCAGGGATGAAGTTTCCATTGACTGCTCTGACGATGCAGCAATTTTGAAGGCAACTTATTTTTGGGCTAATATTACCCCATAATTGCCGTTTTTATCGATTTTGGCCCAAAAAGTCGTCGTCGTCGTGGCAGCCGGTCGATGTCGACCAAGGCGTCCTCATCTCCTTTGACAAGCTTTCTGATGTGAGTAAAGGCCAATGCGGGCGCGGCAAACACGTCCGCATCCTCTACACACCAGAGTAGGGTCTGCTACTTCATCTTGTGGGGTAGCAGCATGGCGTCGTTGGCGAGTCTCTAAGGCTGCAGCAATACGAGCATCTTCTGAAACTGCTGTGCCAATGTGAATATGGATTGCTTCCATTGGGAGCGGCAAACAGCCTTGTCTTCCCAGGTAATGACGTCGATGTGGCATGCTTTTAGAGTTCGTTTCAAGGTGTCCTTGTAGCGGAGGTTAGGTCCCGAGGTAGACAAAGTTGTCGACCATGGCCAGTGGGGTTTCGTTGAGCAGAACAGAAGGTTGAGTGATGGAGAAGGGGTGACAACTACATGAGTTGTATTCACTGGATACACGGTTGAAGATGTCAAAGATCTTCTGCAGGTCTTCGTAATTATGAGCGACAAAGGCTGTGTCATCAGCATAAAGCAACTCACGGACAAGGAGAGTGCGGACTTTGGTTTTGGGCCAGGTTGAAGACTTTGCCCATCCTGGTACGGATGTAGACACCTTCTGGTTGGTAAGCTCAAGAACTGCCGACATGAACACTGTGGGGAATGTGGGTGCCAAAGGACAACCCTGTTTCACACCGTGTGCGACCGAAAATGCATCTGATAACTCGCCACCTGAGCGGACCTGGGCGAGCATGCCGTCATGGAACTGACGTAGCATAGAGATGAACTTGGGTGGAATCCCATATCTGGACAGGAGGCGCCATCCAGACCATCTCGTGTGACAGTGTCAAATGCTTTTGCGAAATCAACAAACAGCATGAGGAGGGGTTGTTGTTGCTCGATGGCTTTCTCCTGTAGTTGACGCAAGGTAAATATCATATCAATGGTGCTGCGTGCGGGCCTGAAACCACATTGAGATTCTGGCAAGATATCTTCAGCAATTGGCTTGAGGCGATGTAATAGAAGCTTGCCAAAGACCTTGCCAGGGATGGACAAGAGCGAGATACCGCGGTAGTTTCCACATTCGCGGCGGTCGCCCTTTAATACGCTTGAAGATCGTGACAATGGTCGCGTCACGGAACTGTTATGGGAGCTGGTTGGACACCCAACAGTGGTTGAAAAACTCAAGAAGGGCATCGAGTAACCTCTCGCCGCCAGCTCGGATCACCTCCAATGGGATGCCGTCAGCACCCGCAGCTTTGCCACTAGCAGAACGTGCAACAGCAGTCACAACTTCATCGCGTCTTGGTAGTTCATCTAGCTCATGTTGTACAGGTCGCTGCTGGATGGAGTCAATGAGATCCAGCTTTTGAGTTGTTCAAAAGTTGTTCCCAACATCTAGACCAGGCTTTGGCCTAGAGGCAGTTCTAGGGTGATGAGTGTGAAGATGTAGCCTGGGTTTCGAGCGAATGAGTATGTGATCTGTTGGGAATTCAGAACCACGCATTGCACGGGTAATACAAACATCAGAGAGATGGACTCTTCTTGTAATGACATAATCTAATAGATGCCACTGCTTGGATCTGGGATGTTGCCAAGAGTTGTAATGATGGTTTGGTAGGTTAAAAAAGGTGTTAGTGATAGCCAGTTGAAATTCGGTGCAAAGGGCCAAGAGCCGTTCACCATTTGTGTTGCAGTTACCTCGACCGAAACGCCCAATGGCTGGAGACCACACTTCATGGTTTAGACCCAACGCGAGCATTGAAGTCTCCGAGGAGAAGTATTTTATCCTTGTCAGGGACGGAACGAAGGAGACCAGAGAGGGCTTCGTAAAACTCGTCCTTTGCTTCTTCTGGACTAGGCAAAGTTGGAGCATAAGCTGCAATAATGAAAACATGGTTGTCTCGTTGTAGTTGGATGCGGAAAGATATCAGCCGATCTACATGTGCTTTTGGTAACTCGGACAGCTGTTTAAAGGAAACATGATATAGGATTTATATTGCATTATTCCTGCTTAAAACAATAAAGTATTATCTTGACAATGATATTTTGTGTCCAGAGACAATTATTTCCCAGATTAAATATGAGAAAACAATTTTTGAAAATGTTTGTCCAAGCTACTCCGCCCCCTGAGTGGGACCCTCATTAACATAAGTGTGTGACGTAGATCGAGGCACATTACCCATTCATCACGGGTATGCATTGTGTGTACATTGTACGGCGAAAATTCTTCGTCCAAAATCTAAGCAAAATATAGTGGTTTTTCGGCCATGCCGACAAGGTGTGTGGCTGCTGGGTGCAGCAAAACAACGACGGGTGGAGTAAGCCTTCATTTATTTCCAACTGAAGCGAAATATCGGAGAATTCGGACGGCGAAAGTGAAGGTGACAAGAACAAAGAGGTCCGGCCCAGCAGCTTTTCAGCGTTATGTAGCGACCACTTTGAGCCGTCGTGTTTCGATACTGGTATTTTCAAATCCTTTGGGATGACCATTAAAAATATGCTCAAGTCCACTGCCATCCCAACAAAGTTCCCAGATGTGAGTAAGATAAAGGCGAAAGCAGTTAAACGGCCCATTCCCCGAGGAGCCTTCGCTAAAAGGGAGAAAATCAGGGTAAGTTCGATGTTAGTTGTTGTTGCAACTTACGAAATTGCACGTGTAGACCTATAGTGTGTGTATACGGGCCGGGTCCAGACTATCGAGTCGATCCATGAATTTCGGTGCCTCGGTCTACGTCACGAAAAGCGCCCTCAATTTGAGTCTCAACAAATTTTAAAAAGGGGGGGTACATTTTTGAGCGGCAAATAATCACACTAAAACTTCGCTTAAACCAGTTTGGCTTTCAATTCACATTTAATACATATAAATGAATTTATTTATGAAATAAAATGTGATCCGGTCAATTTAAGAAGCATGGTTCCTTTAACGAGGGAATTCTTGATAGCAAGGCCTACCCCTGCCTGACCCTGGCGTTTAGGACCGGACCAGAAAATGGTGTGACTCTGTTCCCTTCGTTCACCATACCAGCTAGGCGAACTTCAGACAGTGCAGCGATGGAGATGTTATATCGGTGAAGCTCTTTACTGACGAGAGCAGAGCGTCTGCCTGGATGTATGCTATCTAATAATGATCTAATGTTCCAAGTAGCAACTACTAGCTTCCTTAGTAAACCGTCTCTACGACTTTGACGCATACGGCCGTCGGACAGTACCCTCCGAAAGCGGTTTAAGGCAGTGACGTCATCATTAAGTACACATCTAGGACGAGAGGCGATCTCTTCTCCAGCTCTGCGGTGGACAGCATACCTGGAGGGATTACACACTGCCCCGCGGTTATCTCTTAATAAACTTGTCATTAGGATGAGGAGAGCTTGCGCAGAATTTTAGGTGCCGTCATGCTTTGCGCAGGAGCATTGACACCCTTCGATGAACAACATGGAAATCCAGTAGAGAGCGATTGCAATACGACTGGCTGGTTGACACCGGGAGTCACGGATGGTCTGCGACTGGGCTCGGTGGCCGGAAACAGACTGGAGTTCAGCAGGAGACCGCCCTGTTGTGGCCGAGTTCCACAGTTGCAAACTGGCAATGGGGGAGGTAAACCCCGACGGCCAGTTCCCCTCAGGTCGTCTAGCCGACCAGCCAAGGTCATTGCACGGGGCCTACTTGTGGCAGCTGTGTTCAAAGCAGCTACAACTAGGAGGTAGACGTGACAGTTGGGTGCAGTGTGGGGACCAGTGGTCTATGCCACCCCGAGGGGTGCGGCTGCCCAGTTTCCAAAGGGACTAGCTACACCTCCACCACACGCCCAAGACCCGGCCCAAAAAGTAGCATTCAATAAATGGGCTTGAAATTGATTCTAGAGACGTTTAGGAGTGTTAGAAACCCGACACGAGGTTTCTCCGTTAGGGGTTAGGGTTAGGGGTTAGGGGTTAGGGGTTAGGGTTAGGGTTTAGGGTTAGGGTTAGGGTTAGGGTTATGGGTTAGGGTTTAGGGTTAGGGGTTAGGGTTAGGGGTTAGGGGTTAGGGTTAGGTTAGGGTTAGGGTTAGGGTTAGGGTTAGGGTTAGGGTTAGGGTTAGGGTTAGCCCTTTCCATTTTTATCGATTTTCCCCAAAAATACCATTTTAGAAATATGCCTGAACTTTATTCTACATTCTTCATTCTGTAGGATATTTAGAAACTCATCTGCCGTTTTCTCCGGGCATATTTTATGGAAATGTGGAAATATACCAACAATTTTGAAAAATATGGGTATGGGTTAGGGTTAGGGTTAGGGTTAGGGTTAGGGTTAGGGTTAGCCCTTTCCATTTTTATCGATTTTTCCCCAAAAATACCATTTTAGAAATATGCCTGAACTTTATTCTACATTCTTCATTCTGTAGGATATTTAGAAACTCATCTGCCGTTTTCTCCGGGCATATTTTATGGAAATGTGGAAATATACCAACAATTTTGAAAAATATCGGTATGGGTTAGGGTTAGGGTTAGGGTTAGGGTTAGGGTTAGGGTTAGGGTTAGGGTTAGGGTTAGGGTTAGGGTTAGGGTTAGGGTTAGGGTTAGGGTTAGGGTTAGGGTTAGGGTTAGGGTTAGGGTTAGGGTTAGGGTTAGGGTTAGGGTTAGCCCTAGGGTTAGCCCTAGGGTTAGCCCTAGGGTTAGCCCTAGGGTTAGCCCTAGGGTTAGCCCTAGGGTTAGCCCTAGGGTTAGCCCTAGGGTTAGCCCTAGGGTTAGCCCTAGGGTTAGCCCTAGGGTTAGCCCTAGGGTTAGCCCTAGGGTTAGCCCTAGGGTTAGCCCTAGGGTTAGCCCTAGGGTTAGCCCTAGGGTTAGCCCTAGGGTTAGGGTTAGGGTTAGGGTTAGCCCTAGGGTTAGGGTTAGCCCTAGGGTTAGGGTTAGCCCTAGGGTTAGGGTTAGGGTTAGGGTTAGGGTTAGGGTTAGGGTTAGGGTTAGGGTTAGGGTTAGGGTTAGGGTTAGCCCTAGGGTTAGGGTTAGCCCTAGGGTTAGGGTTAGCCCTAGGGTTAGGGTTAGCCCTAGGGTTAGGGTTAGCCCTAGGGTTAGGGTTAGGGTTAGGGTTAGGGTTAGGGTTAGGGTTAGCCCTTTCCATTTTTATCGATTTTTCCCCAAAAATACCATTTTAGAAATATGCCTGAACTTTATTCTACATTCTTCATTCTGTAGGATATTTAGAAACTCATCTGCCGTTTTCTCCGGGCATATTTTATGGAAATGTGGAAATATACCAACAATTTTGAAAAATATGGGTATGGGTTAGGGTTAGGGTTAGGGTTAGGGTTAGGGTTAGGGTTAGGGTTAGGGTTAGGGTTAGGGTTAGGGTTAGGGTTAGGGTTAGGGTTAGGGTTAGGGTTAGGGTTAGGGTTAGGGTTAGGGTTAGGGTTAGGGTTAGGGTTAGGGTTAGGGTTAGGGTTAGGGTTAGGGTTAGGGTTAGGGTTAGGGTTAGGGTTAGGGTTAGGGTTAGGGTTAGGGTTAGGGTTAGGGTTAGGGTTAGGGTTAGGGTTAGGGTTAGGGTTAGGGTTAGGGTTAGGGTTAGGGTTAGGGTTAGGGTTAGGGTTAGGGTTAGGGTTAGGGTTAGGGTTAGGGTTAGGGTTAGGGTTAGGGTTAGGGTTAGGGTTAGGGTTAGGGTTAGGGTTAGGGTTAGGGTTAGGGTTAGGGTTAGGGTTAGGGTTAGGGTTAGGGTTAGGGTTAGGGTTAGGGTTAGGGTTAGGGTTAGGGTTAGGGTTAGGGTTAGGGTTAGGGTTAGGGTTAGGGTTAGGGTTAGGGTTAGGGTTAGGGTTAGGGTTAGGGTTAGGGTTAGGGTTAGGGTTAGGGTTAGGGTTAGGGTTAGGGTTAGGGTTAGGGTTAGGGTTAGGGTTAGGGTTAGGGTTAGGGTTAGGGTTAGGGTTAGGGTTAGGGTTAGGGTTAGGGTTAGGGTTAGGGTTAGGGTTAGGGTTAGGGTTAGGGTTAGGGTTAGGGTTAGGGTTAGGGTTAGGGTTAGGGTTAGGGTTAGGGTTAGGGTTAGGGTTAGGGTTAGGGTTAGGGTTAGGGTTAGGGTTAGGGTTAGGGTTAGGGTTAGGGTTAGGGTTAGGGTTAGGGTTAGGGTTAGGGTTAGGGTTAGGGTTAGGGTTAGGGTTAGGGTTAGGGTTAGGGTTAGGGTTAGGGTTAGGGTTAGGGTTAGGGTTAGGGTTAGGGTTAGGGTTAGGGTTAGGGTTAGGGTTAGGGTTAGGGTTAGGGTTAGGGTTAGGGTTAGGGTTAGGGTTAGGGTTAGGGTTAGGGTTAGGGTTAGGGTTAGGGTTAGGGTTAGGGTTAGGGTTAGGGTTAGGGTTAGGGTTAGGGTTAGGGTTAGGGTTAGGGTTAGGGTTAGGGTTAGGGTTAGGGTTAGGGTTAGGGTTAGGGTTAGGGTTAGGGTTAGGGTTAGGGTTAGGGTTAGGGTTAGGGTTAGGGTTAGGGTTAGGGTTAGGGTTAGGGTTAGGGTTAGGGTTAGGGTTAGGGTTAGGGTTAGGGTTAGGGTTAGGGTTAGGGTTAGGGTTAGGGTTAGGGTTAGGGTTAGGGTTAGGGTTAGGGTTAGGGTTAGGGTTAGGGTTAGGGTTAGGGTTAGGGTTAGGGTTAGGGTTAGGGTTAGGGTTAGGGTTAGGGTTAGGGTTAGGGTTAGGGTTAGGGTTAGGGTTAGGGTTAGGGTTAGGGTTAGGGTTAGGGTTAGGGTTAGGGTTAGGGTTAGGGTTAGGGTTAGGGTTAGGGTTAGGGTTAGGGTTAGGGTTAGGGTTAGGGTTAGGGTTAGGGTTAGGGTTAGGGTTAGGGTTAGGGTTAGGGTTAGGGTTAGGGTTAGGGTTAGGGTTAGGGTTAGGGTTAGGGTTAGGGTTAGGGTTAGGGTTAGGGTTAGGGTTAGGGTTAGGGTTAGGGTTAGGGTTAGGGTTAGGGTTAGGGTTAGGGTTAGGGTTAGGGTTAGGGTTAGGGTTAGGGTTAGGGTTAGGGTTAGGGTTAGGGTTAGGGTTAGGGTTAGGGTTAGGGTTAGGGTTAGGGTTAGGGTTAGGGTTAGGGTTAGGGTTAGGGTTAGGGTTAGGGTTAGGGTTAGGGTTAGGGTTAGGGTTAGGGTTAGGGTTAGGGTTAGGGTTAGGGTTAGGGTTAGGGTTAGGGTTAGGGTTAGGGTTAGGGTTAGGGTTAGGGTTAGGGTTAGGGTTAGGGTTAGGGTTAGGGTTAGGGTTAGGGTTAGGGTTAGGGTTAGGGTTAGGGTTAGGGTTAGGGTTAGGGTTAGGGTTAGGGTTAGGGTTAGGGTTAGGGTTAGGGTTAGGGTTAGGGTTAGGGTTAGGGTTAGGGTTAGGGTTAGGGTTAGGGTTAGGGTTAGGGTTAGGGTTAGGGTTAGGGTTAGGGTTAGGGTTAGGGTTAGGGTTAGGGTTAGGGTTAGGGTTAGGGTTAGGGTTAGGGTTAGGGTTAGGGTTAGGGTTAGGGTTAGGGTTAGGGTTAGGGTTAGGGTTAGGGTTAGGGTTAGGGTTAGGGTTAGGGTTAGGGTTAGGGTTAGGGTTAGGGTTAGGGTTAGGGTTAGGGTTAGGGTTAGGGTTAGGGTTAGGGTTAGGGTTAGGGTTAGGGTTAGGGTTAGGGTTAGGGTTAGGGTTAGGGTTAGGGTTAGGGTTAGGGTTAGGGTTAGGGTTAGGGTTAGGGTTAGGGTTAGGGTTAGGGTTAGGGTTAGGGTTAGGGTTAGGGTTAGGGTTAGGGTTAGGGTTAGGGTTAGGGTTAGGGTTAGGGTTAGGGTTAGGGTTAGGGTTAGGGTTAGGGTTAGGGTTAGGGTTAGGGTTAGGGTTAGGGTTAGGGTTAGGGTTAGGGTTAGGGTTAGGGTTAGGGTTAGGGTTAGGGTTAGGGTTAGGGTTAGGGTTAGGGTTAGGGTTAGGGTTAGGGTTAGGGTTAGGGTTAGGGTTAGGGTTAGGGTTAGGGTTAGGGTTAGGGTTAGGGTTAGGGTTAGGGTTAGGGTTAGGGTTAGGGTTAGGGTTAGGGTTAGGGTTAGGGTTAGGGTTAGGGTTAGGGTTAGGGTTAGGGTTAGGGTTAGGGTTAGGGTTAGGGTTAGGGTTAGGGTTAGGGTTAGGGTTAGGGTTAGGGTTAGGGTTAGGGTTAGGGTTAGGGTTAGGGTTAGGGTTAGGGTTAGGGTTAGGGTTAGGGTTAGGGTTAGGGTTAGGGTTAGGGTTAGGGTTAGGGTTAGGGTTAGGGTTAGGGTTAGGGTTAGGGTTAGGGTTAGGGTTAGGGTTAGGGTTAGGGTTAGGGTTAGGGTTAGGGTTAGGGTTAGGGTTAGGGTTAGGGTTAGGGTTAGGGTTAGGGTTAGGGTTAGGGTTAGGGTTAGGGTTAGGGTTAGGGTTAGGGTTAGGGTTAGGGTTAGGGTTAGGGTTAGGGTTAGGGTTAGGGTTAGGGTTAGGGTTAGGGTTAGGGTTAGGGTTAGGGTTAGGGTTAGGGTTAGGGTTAGGGTTAGGGTTAGGGTTAGGGTTAGGGTTAGGGTTAGGGTTAGGGTTAGGGTTAGGGTTAGGGTTAGGGTTAGGGTTAGGGTTAGGGTTAGGGTTAGGGTTAGGGTTAGGGTTAGGGTTAGGGTTAGGGTTAGGGTTAGGGTTAGGGTTAGGGTTAGGGTTAGGGTTAGGGTTAGGGTTAGGGTTAGGGTTAGGGTTAGGGTTAGGGTTAGGGTTAGGGTTAGGGTTAGGGTTAGGGTTAGGGTTAGGGTTAGGGTTAGGGTTAGGGTTAGGGTTAGGGTTAGGGTTAGGGTTAGGGTTAGGGTTAGGGTTAGGGTTAGGGTTAGGGTTAGGGTTAGGGTTAGGGTTAGGGTTAGGGTTAGGGTTAGGGTTAGGGTTAGGGTTAGGGTTAGGGTTAGGGTTAGGGTTAGGGTTAGGGTTAGGGTTAGGGTTAGGGTTAGGGTTAGGGTTAGGGTTAGGGTTAGGGTTAGGGTTAGGGTTAGGGTTAGGGTTAGGGTTAGGGTTAGGGTTAGGGTTAGGGTTAGGGTTAGGGTTAGGGTTAGGGTTAGGGTTAGGGTTAGGGTTAGGGTTAGGGTTAGGGTTAGGGTTAGGGTTAGGGTTAGGGTTAGGGTTAGGGTTAGGGTTAGGGTTAGGGTTAGGGTTAGGGTTAGGGTTAGGGTTAGGGTTAGGGTTAGGGTTAGGGTTAGGGTTAGGGTTAGGGTTAGGGTTAGGGTTAGGGTTAGGGTTAGGGTTAGGGTTAGGGTTAGGGTTAGGGTTAGGGTTAGGGTTAGGGTTAGGGTTAGGGTTAGGGTTAGGGTTAGGGTTAGGGTTAGGGTTAGGGTTAGGGTTAGGGTTAGGGTTAGGGTTAGGGTTAGGGTTAGGGTTAGGGTTAGGGTTAGGGTTAGGGTTAGGGTTAGGGTTAGGGTTAGGGTT